>SNQJ01S0054204.1:103838-128709 GCA_010110895.2 Picea sitchensis | reverse complement strand
GGTAGGAAATAACATGGATGTTATCAAGGAGGTGAAATCCCAGCTATCCTCCAAATTTAACATGGAGGATCTCTGTGTTGCTAACTTCATTCTGGGAGTGGAGATTAAAAGAGATTGTGCAAACTAGAAACTCTAGTTGAATCTAAGAAAATATGTTGAGACGATATTGCAGAGGTTTAATATGCATGGAAGCAAATTGGTCAAGGTTCCTATTCCTGTAGGTGTAAATTTATCTGTAGATTAGTGTCCCAAGACACGGGAAGAAGAAGAGGACATGTCCCATGTTCTATATGCCAGTGTAGTTGGTAGTTTGATGTATGCAATGGTCTATACTAGACTGGACATTGAACATGCAGTGGGAATTTTGAGCAGGTATATGTCAAAACCAGGGAAGGAGCATTGGACAGCAGTAAAGAGGGTCTTCAAGTATTTGCATGGCACTACCATTTATGGATTGTGCTACCAAGGAAGACCAGGATTGGACAAAGTGTTGGACATACATGGGTTTGTTGATGCAGACTGAGTTGGAGATCTAGATCATAGAAGATCTACAAGTGGTTATGTGTTTAACCTATTTGGAGGAGAAATTAGTTGGATGAGCAAAAGACAAACTGTAGTGGCACTCTCAACTACATAAGTTGAATACATGGCAGCCACTCATGCAAGCAAGGAAGCAGTATGGTTACATAGATTGTGTTCAGGTATTAGGTTGGTACAACAAGTAGTGAGATTAGATTGTGACAATCAGAGTGCAATATTATTGGCAAAGAAACGTGATTATCATTCGAAGACAAATCATATAGATGTTCATTATCACTTTGTGAGAGACACGATTGAAGAAAAGAAGGTGTTGCTGGAAAAGGTTGACACTTTGAAGAATGTTGCAGATTCATTGACAAAGTATGTGAGAAAAGAGAAATTCTCCTGGTGTAGAGTGACAATGGACATTGTTGCCCTGTATTGTTGCTTATGTAATCCTGTGAACCCCTGTATACCAAGAAAATAACAAGCGGTAGAATGTTGGGTATGTGTTATATTCTTTGCATGTGTGTGTGTGTGTGGGTGTGTCAGATTCGACAACTGCGTCTAACGATCCCAAATTTCTTCGCTCTATGTGTCATGTGCACCGAGCGCTTTCATGGGGGGTGCCAAGGGGGGAAGGTTTCCCCCCCCTTTGTTACTACCCAGAGCCGACAGAGTTCGGGGCAACGCCCTGAAAAAAAAAAATTGGGTGGTTTTTGTTATTTTAGCAGATTTTCTATTTTTAGCGGTTTTCTAAATTAATCCTAGATTAAGGGATTAGGATTTTGGTAGCTACGGAATACCTAAAATATTTTATATATTGTATTGTGAATGGTGAAATTAATACAATGAAGAGTTGAAGGGTGTGGCACCAAGGAAGGTTGGTTTTCTCCCGGATAAGGGTTTCCAGCGTAAATCTCTGTGTATTGTGTGTATGAGCCATTGATTAATTTTTGTTTTGCTAAATAATTTATATGCATTGCTTTACTTCACAGGTTTAAAACTTACCTGTATTGTTTTTTTTTTAGGATAATTAGTACTTGTGGACCTTAGTTCTTTGTAGATCGAATTTCAACCTAATAATTTTATAAATATAATTATGTTCAATTTGTGTATTTTCGACATTCTAATTTTTGTAATTCCAAACAAAATAAAAGAAAGAGTTTATATCAATGTTCCACGGGTACGCATCCCCCGAGGTGGGGGGGGGGCACTCCCCACGTTTCCCACACACTTAGGATGGGGGCCGCCTGGGGAAATGTTTCCCCACATCCCCCTTTTGGGGAAACGTGGGGAAACAGAGGGGGTGCATTTCCCCAGCGTGGGGGGTGTGTTTTCCAAAAAGGGGTGCTTTTGGGTGTCCCCCCTCAAAAATGGAGGCTTCCGGATGCACCCCCTCCAAAGGAGGACTCCGAGGCGTCCCCCCTAAATTTTTGTCTAATAAGTCTTAAAATTAAAAAAACAAAAACAATTTGTTAAAAAGTTTAAAACCCTACCTCACATATTTACCTTGGGCTACTTATAATTATGATGCACCATTTATTTACACTCATTTGACATTTACATTTCAACCCGTGAGTGATTCAGTTGACCTTGAGCCCATTGTTAATTTTCAGTTAAACTTTTGAGTCTCGACTCTCTAGATACTGATGACCTCATATTGAGTCTTTGACTCGTCACTCTTTACTAATTTTGAGTTTGAGTAATTTCAATTTACTATTTCAAACTTATGTATCTATTATTTTGCTTAGTACTAATTTAGTAAATAGATTCTAGAATGATGAATTTAAACCAATGTATACAATATTTTAGTATATCTGTCTCATTTATGATTTATGAATCAATGCATTTCTTTATTGAATCAGAATCAAAATCATGTTTATTATTTATATCATTTACAAATTTGAATTTAGTACTAGTTTATTGTTTACTATTTGCATTACACAATGATGAAGTTACATGGACTGAATTGTTATTGTTGGGATTTTATCATTAATATTTATATAATTTTAGATACTAGGACCCCTATGCCATGGACCATGACGTCCCATCCCCATCGCCGTAGATTTATCCAAAATTTGGGGGTGCTCCCACACTTCCCCAATGCGTCTCCCAAAACTTGGTGGAACATTGGTTTATATTCATTCCAGGAGTCTGGACCTAGTTAAATTTGCAGTATTAAAAATTTTAGAATCGATTTAATACCGCACATTTTAAGGCTCAAACTTGCCTTAAGAGGTCACAAGTTCAAATCCAAAGGAGGGTAGGGTATGTATACCTCTGTAGACTTTACGAGTCAAAATCGTTGGGCGGAGGGGGTCTCATACACCAATTTTGTGTTTGGCTTGGTCGCGACCTTAAAAATAGATTATTATTATCATTTATAAGATTACAAATTGATATATTGAACTCGATCCCTAAATTTACTGTAAACAGTTAATTCGATCTGAATTTTTTGTATGTATTTATAGTAAACAATAATAGTTGATACAAAAATTTTATATTTATGTCAATGGTAACATGGAACATATTAAATACTTAGACAGGTAAATTTTGAATATGTGTGTGTGTGTGTGTGTGTGTGTGAATCAAAGTCATTACTTGTCCACGTCAATGTTGTTCACACACTTTCAGTCTATTGTAGACCTGATATATTTATTTTGGTGGGTCTTGCATTTTCGATTTTCATATATAATTAAATTATTCTTTATTTAACAATTCTTCCAATTTGGCATATATAAATGTTCAAGTTTCGAATGGTAGTTCTAAGGAACATGATAAACTAAATTGTGGTGTATTAATTTTTTTTTGTCATTTCATTTTTTTAATAATAACATAAGCTTTACTTTAACCAGATTAAAAGAAAATATAGTATTAGTACATAATAAATATAATTAGATCAAACATTTATAAGATATTAGTACAATTTTTTTAATAAAAATAAAGGAAAAACAAATTTGTATAAAGTTAATGGTAAAATTATACAGTGTACTCGTTATCAAACTTATATTAACGTTGTTAGTTGCTAGTAGTGGAGTTCTACCTAATGTTTAATATTTAGATTCCATGAAATTATCAGCTTGAGTCTTAAATATTCACTTCCTAGTTGTTGAATATATAATTATTGTATTTCTCTTTAATGGGTTGGAACCATATCATTATAAATTTGTGATAGGAAGGTTTTTTTTATTTCATGTTAAATTTTTAGACTAAGATAATTTTACCGAGTAGATATCTTCAAGTTTCTCACAATGGTTGTCAATCCTAAGAGCTTAAATGGTCAAAATCAATTGGAAGAATCCAAGATTACGAGAGTTGATCATGTGTCTTGAAGGTCCTAACCCTACAGGTGTAGGATGTTGAGTGGTTAGGTGACGTAAATTTTTTTATCATACTTGATGTCACTTTATGTTATGAAATTTATTTTAATAGAAGTATTGTACTTTATTTGCTACCACTCATAAATATTGTAACTAGGATAGGCTATTTATTCTTGTGTATCATTGTTATTAGTGGAACGTTGTATATGATTATGTTATTTTTGCATCATTGTTATTGTCGTAAATTTATATATCTTAATGACAAAAAAATGGCATTTTTCGGAGACAATTAAATGGGCATTATAAAGCACACCAATGCATTTGAAAAATGGAGGCACATTGGTGTAAAAACCTCCAACCGCCCGCCTCCACTATAAACAGATAAGGGATGATTTTTTAGGGGAGGTTCCTTTAAAACCTTTGTTACAAGGTGTTCTCCTTGTAATGTCCATAAAGTTTCTCTCCGTAATGTTTTAATTTGAAAATTAAACAAACCACAATTGCTAGTATGTAGGACTTTTATAATGTTAAGCAGTAGCTTGCAACAAAGTGTATCTATATCATTTTTTTGCAAATGATTCAGTAAATTTGTTACCTTGAGAGTATTGTTTATTGCATTTTATCCATTGATTTAGCAAAAAATATTAAAATATTGTTAATCACACAAATTTGATGGTAAAACACACATATACAAATTTAACAAAATTTCCAATCTTTTGTGCATAATAAAAATTTTAGAGTAATTATAAGACTTGATCATTTGTTGATCAAACCTCATAAGCATGCAATTATGAGCTTGATTTTTGTAAATAATCAGATTCATGAATCCAATATGTGTGGTGTTTGTTATTATACAATTATTCCATATCATTGACCATCGTAAAATTCTTAACACTTTCCATATTAAGGATTAAATCACAATACATACCTTCAAAGTCATTGGTCTCCATGATCAGTTACACTAGTCCCATATAAAGCACTTATAATCCAAAATATGATACTAAAAAAGAAAAGGGAGATGAGAGCATATTATAGTTCAGAGAAATAGCTTGTTAAAATACATTAGACCCTAGGGTAAAGTAGCTACAAAGTTTTCACAATGTGGGGTCATAGAACAAGTAGAGTTTGTAATTTCTATTCCAAAAATATAAACATCTTCCATCACAAAGAAATTATGCACCCATTCATCATCTTCTATCAAAGTAGGATGCACCATCCAGATTTGGAGGATTATTATTTTTTTGAAAGCTTCATCTGAACTATGATTACTACAATAACGATTGTAGTCATTCCATCTTACAATTTCATAGTGTCTCATGGTTGTTGTTACTTAAAAAGAGGTGTGCTTGAACACATGATTTTGTAGGGGACAAGGGGATGATGACCTTGTATTGAGAATATGTGTCTTGCATTGAGATTTGTTCATTGTCAACTTCTTACTAAGATGAGTGTTCCAATAGTTCTTGGTTTCATTGTTTGTTTGCCTAGAAATTTGACCTATGATCAACACATGCACTCATATTAATTGTACATCACACATATCTCATGAAATTCATAGTATGTTAATAACCCAATATCATTAGACTTGACAAGAAGCCCCTAGGGAAGTATTTTGGTTGATTCCCTACTACTACAAACCTAATGTGAACCCCAAAATCCTCTCAATGTTTTTGCCTGCAATCACTAGTAGCACATGATGAAGAAAAATGGAAGGCATGAGATCTGACCATTGGAGGAGCATGCAATTTGATGGATTTCATTGGCATAACAAGATGAACATAGATGGAAGGTGCATTAGCCAACCATTGTAGAGGTAGGAAGGGCGGTGTGGGATGATGGAGAACCAAGGGTGCATCCAATTTTCATATGAAGGATCACAAGATTGGATGATGACAAATATATTTCTCTAATCAATCTATAAGAAAAAAGAAATCGTAATTTATAATTAGCTAAAAGGTTGGCATGAAAGGTTTTCTTGCATAATATAAACACATATTAGTGTAATGAAACCTCAATATTAGTGTAATAAAACCTCAACATGTATTAGTTATCAAATTGTTACATATCATAAACCAACTATCAAACTGGTACACATCATAAACCAACTTTACATAGGAAAGGTAAATTTGAAGATAGAATGTGTTTATGTAAAAAACAATCATGCATATAATACACTATATAATATATGACTAGGTAAGGTAAAATCCTATGAAAATGTTACATTATATTTTGATCCAAAGCACAAACCCTATGAATGTTCTGAGAAACAAGCAAACACTCTTGTACACAATCAACGTTAAGAGATCAAATAAATCACAGAGTCTTTGTTTATGAATTTTTTCCATCAGTAACCTAGTTTTCGAGCAAAATTTGTGTTTAACTGCACTGGAGTCATGGTTTTCACATTTAGACTTATTTTTCTCTTTACTATTTTATTTTTTCATTTATTTCTTCTAAACTATCCTACTCTTCTTGGAAGAGAAAATATTTCCTCAAGTGTAGGAGTATTTCCAATGGAGCCATTTGCTTAGCATGATTACAAATGTACTCATATTCAAGTTTGAAAAATATGTTGTGATAAATACTAGAATATGAAGAATCAACTGCTTTGATTGATAGGTGCCAAGAGATTTTGGAGAATGAAGGAATGTTGCAAACTAATAATTTTATGGAACCATACTTCAATGTCGTAACTACTTCCTTGGTTCTCTTGTTTATTAGCACTGGTTTGCATGTACTCCTTTGTCATACCCTGTAGATGTTTGAAGATTTGGATTTTGCACAAAGGATCCGAACACAAAATTGCAAGAAACTCTTCAATCTTTGGTTCCAATGCTTTCTCTCCATTGAAGGCTTCACATGGTTCTTTGGTCTACTCTACAAATTGGAAAGGATGATTAAATGCAAGAATTTGTTGTGGATTTTTCTCATGGGACCTTTTTTCTTCTATCACTTCCTGGGATGTATATCTATCTTCAATTACTACCAAAATTTGAGAAAGTTCTTGAAGTAGCATCCTTCTTTACTATAAAACTCTTGAGCATTTTGAAATACTTCTTGCTAGATGATAATATATGTATTGCACATGGATTAGTGTATGGGGATTCTTATAGGAACAAAAAATTCTTTAAAGAAATAAATAAAATTTTGCAAAAATAAACACTCCACGCAAAGCAAACTTCAAAGAAAAACTCATAAATATCAAGAACAATCATGTACCTGAACGCCCTCATTCTACTAAGACCCTATTGTCACCAAGTTGTCTTTTAAAATGAGTTAGGATATTTATTTTTCTATGAATCAAACCAAAAGAAGACATGTTGTGCCAACATACTTTAGATTTAGAGAGATAGCATACTCACTATAGTAGGTGCACAGGTTCTTACCTCTCGTCTTATTGTCACTATCTCATTGGATCTAGAATGTTAGTACAACCAAAAATAATATACAGAAACAAAAGGAGAAAATGAAAGAATTGAAAACCAAATTACCAATGCATAATACCTTATCATCTCCCCAGCAACGACGCCAAAAATTTCGGTCAATTTAATTTCTTACATTGATGAACATTAAATTATCAATCTGGGAGCTTGTAAACTTGTGAGATGTCGGCAAAATATATGCAAGACTATGCAGAAAACTTTGAGCTAATCCTATTGTATTCATAAGCACTTTGTTCGATAAATCATTTCCAGGAATCAAAGTCAAGCATAAGATTGTGTTATGTTCTTTGTCAATCAGTTACAGTCCTCTTGCTTGGATGACAAACAATCCAATAACCATTTGCAATGTTATCTTACTCAATAACTTGATTAATTCATGTAGCTTTATTAGACTATAATAAAACAATCAAATGAATATTGCAATATCAAATCAGATCCAAGGAATCTTATAGTCATATTATTTAGTCTTGTGTATTTACATATTTCTTAATATCTCAGCGTTAACAACATTAAGATTCCTTGGAGAAAACCACCCACGATAGATTACACACTTGTAGAAATTAAACAATTGTTGGCCCTTGACCAAGTTTCGAGGATCTTTGGTCATGTTGGACCTATTTTTGTGACTTCGACAGGCTGATGAAGGCGGAGCGCAAGACGAAGCGAAGATCGTGGGATCTCAGCCCCCTTTTAGGGATTTTTGGGATTTGGGATTACGTAACGGGCATGGGGATGTCGGCCCATGGGTTTACCCATGTTTAGGCCCGATTTTGTAATGTATAAATAAGTAGCTAGGTGATGTAAGAAGTAGACCTAGTAGGCCGGTGTGCTAAGTGCTAAGTGAGTATGAATGGCTAAGTGTGAATGACAAGTCAGTTGCAGGTGGTGCTAAGTGCAAGTAACAGTTGTAAGTGCTTTGTGTATGTCTGTAAGGCTGAATGCAAGTGGTTGTAAGGGACTGTATGTAGTCTTTGTGTTGTAACCTAGCTTGGGGAAGGAGCATATAGCGAAGAGTGCGCAGATCTCCTGTCCTCTGCGAAGTTGATTTGAAGGCTCTGTGTATGTAATAAGGTTGAAGAAAGCTAATAAAGAAGACGAAGAGTTGGTGGACATATCCCCAGGGTGGGGGTGAACCACGTACATCCTGTGTTATGAATGCTTTGTGTGATGCGTTAATGTGTTTATCTATTTACTTGCTTAGTGCTTTGATATAGATGAATGATAGGTAGATCTGTTGATGTTGAATAATGTGAATGAATGCTAGATCTGATCTTTATTTGTATGCTTAGTGCTTGGATCTGTTGAATTGGTTGAATACTGCGTTGTGATGTAATTAGGGTTTATTTGCGTTGTAGACAAAGATTGAATACTACTGAACTATAACTACTAAGTGCTATGTAAGGTGTGACAATCACATATATGTGTCCCAGCTAAGGTTGTAGACACTGAATTCCTGCAACCACCCCTGCCTCTACCTTGGGTGAGACTTCATTTGCTTCGCAGGTGTTGTCGAAAGGGTCGGTAGTTAGGTTTTTGTTGGTGCGTTGTTGTAGCGTTGAAACATGGGTCTGCCCCTGTGCCAACAAATGGTTATGTTGTCGGGACTGAAACTATGATTGTTGGGAACTAAGGAAAGAGAAGCATTGTGCGAAGATCTGACCTGAAATTGTGAAAGCTCTATGCATAGATCTGTCGCTCTAGTGCACAGTATTCTACTCGATCTATGAAGCTATGTGCTAAGAAAAGAAGTTTGATCTGAAGAAAAGAGGTAAGATCTGAACGCTTTGTGCTCTGATAGAGGTAAGAATAGTGAAAATTTTTAGATCTAGAAGCTTTGTGCTCTGCTGAAAGTAAAATTAGTGGAATTTTTTGTTTCAAAAGTATGGATCTAGGTATATTTGATAAATTTTGTCCTAGCCTAAAAACTAGGGCATAGCTAGAATAAAAGAGGTTTGATATGAGTAGATCTGATAGAAATAGTGAAAGATATGTTATACCTATGCATAGAAAGAATGTTTGGACTAACAAATGGATGCAGGATCCTAGAAAGAATTTATTGCAGGTTGTCTACTATGCTTCTAGTGCGTAGTACAGTAAGGGTTGGGGATCATTTAAAAAAAAAGAGGATTAACTATTTGTTACAGTTGCAGAAGACCGGGACATCTTGCTTAGGAATTCCTTGGTATAAGACCTAGTTGTCTTTGTTGTAAATTTGTGGATCATGAAGTTTTGGATTGCCCTAGAATGATTGCTAAGGTTGAAAGAATTAATATGAGCCAAGAAGACCCTGAGAAAGGTCAAGACACTAATACCATGGAAGAACCCCGGAAAGAATTAGAGACTGTATTACTGCAAACGAAAGAAACCATGAATGACCACCGACATATCAACTTATCATAGATCTTCAAAGAAAAAGAATACATAGAAGAAAGAATAGGAGACTTCGACATAGACTGTGTTCTGGATGAAGAAACACAGGTGAATATTATAACAGAAAGAACTTGGGAAACCTTAGGAAAGCCTGCTATGATTCCTTCATTGGGGGGAATAGGATTATTTAGAGGAAAGCTGATAAACCTGTGTGGAAAGCTCACCCAGATATCTATGAGGGCTCATGGAACTTCGATAGAGGAAGAATTTGAAGTTGTTAAATTTATTGAAAATAGCGCCCCATTTTCTATATTACTAGGAATACCTTGGATTGAGAGGGATCAAGCCAGAAGGAAAGAAGAAGAAGTCCTAGAGCAGAAGAAACAGGAATTAAAAGATTTCATGACCAGGAATATCGCACACTTGATTGCAGAACAGGAGAACAGATAGAAGCTATTTAAAACCAGAGACTTGGATATCGACGTTGGAAGAACACAAGAAGACTCACAAAAGACTAAAGCACCTACCCCAGAAGAAGTATTTCCCTTGAATCCTCGAAAAGAATATCAACAGCGCGAAGTTACTATACCAAGAGGAGATAAGAATCAGAATGAAAAGAGGAATATCGAGACAAAGCTCACTGGAAAGCAGGCTAGAAAACTAAGTAAGAAGAGAGCAAAGATCAAAAAGTTACAGACGGTTCCAGAGGGAACTTCGCCGAAGGAAAATTTGCAAAACTAGAACTTCGTCGAGATATTAGAATAGCGTCACATGGAACTTCGCCATGGTGGATCAATATAGCCATTGGGAATAGTATAACCATTAGACCGATACCCTGAATGGGTAGAAAGGCATTTATGGTCAAAAAGATCGCCACTAGACCGTTGGGACCGCATCGTAACGGAAAAAACTGAATTAATGAAGGTCTCTTGTCCATTGGAAAGATCCATTACGTTGTTGTCTACTTATTCCATCGACTGTTGCACCCAGAACACTTTTGTGAATTGTATTAGAGAGAACTCATTGCTACCGCACTGTGATTAGTAAGATCGACACCATTTCTATTGTTTTGCGCACTCATTCATCCATCCGATCTAAGCGTGTATGTTGGACGAGCTCAGCGCCACGGAGAAAATCGTCGAAGAAGTTCTCATCGATCTCATGACCAAGAAATTAATGTCTGCAAGTATTCAAGCGTCCCCGATGAGAGGAGTGCAAGCCTCTCCATTGACCTCTCGTGGATCCGGACCATCACGAATCTTCATAGAAAAGAGAACCAAGCACAAAGATGACTTAGAAAATGCGAAGATAATACCGACCATATTACCCGACTACATCCCACCTCTAGCCAGCGCGGTGAGTCATGACAGTGTACCAAGAGATTTTGAGTACACCATGGTTATTGTGTACTTCCCGAAGGGGATACGCGTAGTTCGAGCACAGCAGGACAAGATTGCAGCGTTGAAGTTCAACGACTTCAACTTAGGGGACTGCAAGAACCATAGTATGCTCGCCCCATATAAATACTTGACCAGGATGAAGGGGAAGAACTCGAAAATAATCCCCCAGCTGTGGACGATGAACCTCACGCAGTCCACCCTGTTGAACGTAATGAAAATCCCACACTTTAGAAGGAACCAGGAAGTTAACGCATGTGTCAAGATCCTACTTTCATGTTACCATGGCAGCTACTTATGGCTAGACCACTATATCATAATCAATCTGACGTTGATCCATAGGATCACCGGATTGAGTATGCAAGGACCCGATCTGCAGGATTTCTATCCAGGGAAAGCCACAGATCGCGCATTAGCACAGAAGATCAAGGATACATACGTCGATGTTGAGAAGGGGATGCAAGGCTACAAGGTGGCCTCCATTCATAATGGCGTAGTGCACCTAGCATGTCAGTTAATTACAGGGAAGCTAGTACGAAATAACAGACCCACGCAGGTCGCAGGCTTTGTCGTTGACCTCGCGAGGAAATGCGCGGAAGGCATACAGATGAACTGGGCGAAGTACCTAGTGAATCAGCTAGAATTAGACTGTCACGAAGCACGAGATCAGGGATACGATTTCCACTTTAGCTAGCTCCTGATCCTCATCGCGTTTGTTTCTTGGGAGATGCCGAAAGGTGTGACCTTCATGAACATTGATCCATTCGAGCTGCTTGCTACGAAGTTCACTACGCTCTGGTACTCAAGCAATATGAGGAAACAGTGGTAGTCGAACGTTGTCTTTCACACATACTACCTCCAGCTGAAGAGGGCTATCGAAGTCGAACCTCGCATGATGTTGAACACCCTACAACGCTTCCGACCCCTCATGAAGTTCCGTGCAGATCGACACTTCATCTATATTACTACGTGAGCATACGAACATAAGGAGGAGCTTCAGTCGTACTACAAGCTCACCAAAGAGGACCTTGAGGAGATAACTAAGGAATGGTCAGTCGACTTCCTTATCCCCGCTGACCCTGCAGAGATGTTTGATCCTGAACTTGACAGCCTGGAGGCTGCTCACATAGAACATTACACACCCAGAACTAGCAGAAGGAAGAAAACCGAAGAAGTCCAAGAATTAAGAAGCGCCTCAGAAAAGACTGCTTTAGTGTCACCTGACCGAGGGGGTGATGACGAGGTAGAAGAGATCAATGGAAAAGAAGATGAGCAAAAGTAAGGTGAAGAAACACCGCCTAGAGATGAGTCTAATCCCTTGAAGAAGAGGACGGTTTCTCCCCCGAAACCCTCTTCCTGGAAGAAATTGAGAGCCATCGTGACTAAGATGAAGACTGTGCTCATTGTCGATGATTTTGACTTCATCATCGCAGCTGTAAATGACACCTCACAAGAAATCTTGTAGAAACAAGAAGCCAAGCAAGAGGATGTGTACGACATAATCGAGGTCGAACTCCGAGCGGTACAGCAGGCCCTTCAGTCCAGTCGCGCAGTGTCCACTGCGCCCTTGCAATCGAGAGAACCAGAGTTGGGAGATGAGCCAACCCAACTCTACCGACTAGATGATGCGACCAAAACTCGCCTTCATCGCACACAAGAAGAAACTGAACAATCCACCCAGGCCTTGAAGCAAGTGCAAGAAGTACTCATAGAACAACGTCGACTTGCAAAGCAGGAGAAGGTTGCTCTCCAAATGAAGTTTGAAAAGGAGAAAGCACAAATTCAACAAGAAAAGTTATGATTGGTCACAGAGAAACTCGAAGTGAAAGAAGCAATCAACGGAGCACTCCGCTCTGTGACAGGCTTAGAGCCAAAGGCAGAAGACCGAGTCGAGCATCAAGTAGAGCAGCACGTGGAAGCTATCCAACAACTACAACAAAGAATAGCAGACTTAGAGCTCTGTGCAGTGCCCGAAACTTCATAGGATGTGAGGGATCAAAGAGATGCAACTGCTTGAGGCACAGTTGAGAGAATAAAGGCCCTTTCCATGGACTGCAAGCAACTGAGTGATCATAGTGCCTAGACTTATGAGCGACTCACTGAGAATCCAGAACTGAAGACACTGGAGTCACAACTCGAAGAGGAAAAGTATCAAGAAAAAATAATACAGGCACAGTTGAAGCCCCTGTCAGTTGTTGAAAGAATGAAAGGATCCCAAGAACAGCGCAGTGCTCAACAGCAAGTCCACGCCATTCAGATCAGAGTCGTGGAAGTGACTCAGACGCTCCAACCTATACAGGACGAGGCCTGCCAACTATTCACAGAGATCGAAGGCCAAGGAGCAGAACTGGGGCAAGTCATCATTGTAGCAGAACAGTGCCTAGAGGTACCTGTCAACGAAGCTATTATCCAGGATTTCACTGAACAGGAGGTCATGGCACAGCAAGAAGTCGAAGCAGCTCGAGCTAAGATCAAGGTTTTTGAGGCAGAATTATCCAGATCAAAGTGACTCGGGACAAGTCATAGGTGAGTGTTGGGGGCCTGTTGGCTCTTAACCAAGTTTTGAGGATCCTTGGTCATGTTAGACCTATTTTTGGGACTTCGACGGGCTATCGAAGGTGGAGCGCAAGACGAAGCGGAGATCGCGAGATCTCTGCCCCCTTTTAGGGATTTTTGGGATTTGGGATTATGTAACGGGCATGGGGATGTTGGTCCATGGGTTTACCCATGTTTAGGCCTGATTTTGTAATGTATAAATAAGTAGCTAGGTGATGTAGGAAGTAGACCTAGTAGGCCAGTGTGCTAAGTGCTAAGTGAGTATGAATGGCTAAGTGCAAATGACAAGTCAGTTGCAGGTGGTGTTAATTGAAAGTAATAGTTGTAAGTGCTTTGTGTATGTCTGCAAGGCTGAGTGTAAGTGGTTGTAAGGGATTGTATGTAGGCTTTGTGTTGTAACCTATCTTAGGGAAGGAGGATATAGTGAAGAGTGTGCAGATCTCTTGTCCCCTGCGAAGTTGATATGAAGGCTTTGTACATGTAAGAAGGTTGAAGAAAGCTAATAAAGAAGATGAAGATTTGGTGGAAGTAGCCCTGAGGTGGGGGTGAACCACGTACATTCTGTGTTATGAATGCTTTGTGTGATGCATTAATGTGTTTATGTATTTATTTTCTTAGTGCTTTGATGTAGATGAATGATAAGTAGATTTGTTGATGTTTAATAATGTGAATGAATGCTAGATCTTATCTCTATTTGTATGCTTAGTGCTTGGATCTGTTGAATCGGTTGAATATTGTGGTGTGATGTAATTAGTGTTTATTTGCGTTGTAGACAAAGATTGAATACTATTGAACTATAACTGCTAAGTGATATGTAAGGTGTTACAATCACAGATCTATGTCCCAACTAAGGTTGCAGACACTGGAGTCATGCAACCACCCCTGCCACTACCTTGGGTGAGACTTCATCTGCTTCGTAGGTGTTGCTGAAAGGGCCGGTAGTTATGGTTTTGTTGGTGCGTTGTTGTAGCATTGAACCCTGGGTCTACCCCTATGCCAACAACAACAGAAATGAATGAACAGTAAAATCATAAATAAATTAACTTAACAACTCAAGAAATAAATCACATTATAAATAAAATGAGAGCGGTTAACTTATGAAATAACAACACACAACTAAAATTAGAGAATGAAAAATCAAATACGCCTAAAAAACTATTCATGTAGTGTATACCAGAGAGAGGAGGTCCTAACTCACTTGGCATACACCACCAAGGAAGACTGCAGTACTATGTTCACAAGTTAAACAACTAGCTCTTTTATTTTAGCATCTAAATGTATAGAGGTTATAGAAGAAATATTTCAGTCCCTTACTAAGTCGTATCAATGTTTTTTGCATAGCTATGGCTTCTCCTCCCTCACATAAGATTGATAGCTCACCACTCCCAAAATATGTGGATCTTGCAACCAACGCATATTGGATTTAGTTTGATTAAGGCAATGGTGGTTGCATAGAAGAACGTAAAATCATAAAAACATCATCCCAAACATATCCCATATTCCTGAATTTAACTAGTCAAAGTATGGAGGCGGAATTCTTCACTGCTACCAGATTTCTAAAGATGTATGCTATAGGAATTTTGGAAATCATAAAAATTATGTTTGAAGATATACCCATACATTTCTTGATGTACACTTTTCAAGAAATCTCCTTGCAAGTCCTCTAATTGGCTATATTATGCACAAAACCCATGTTGCATAATTTATGAATTCATCCTTACCTGCTTGAAAACGACATGTCAAAAATGCCCCTCAAAATTTTCCGCTATAGGCAATCTGTTAGCAAGATTGCTACCAAATTTTCATACCTATCATGAAACGTATCCCACAAAGAATAATAGTGAGGCAAAGTAAACCCCTTATCCAAGCAACTACTAAAAGCAATGGGAATTCATCTTAAAACGAAGATTTAGTTACCTTACAAGACTTCATAGCATATAATCCCTAAAAGGAGAGAAGTATGTTAATAAAGCCTGCAAAAGATGAAAATGGAGTGGTGTAGTAAAGGAAAGGAAGAGATCAGGCATTGCAAAAAAAGGGTCAAAGCCTGGTCTCGATAGAAAGCATCGACTTATTTTTCCCATTCAAGAATTACCAATATTTTCTTCACAAAGTCCACTACACACTTATCCCATGTGTCATTTTCCTTCTATACCTAATTGGTGAGCTCATCCTTCCACTTATTCCATCTAACCATCCAATTTATTGTGTTGCAATGGGCTTCAACGGTATCCTTGGTGCACCTCTCTATATCCTCCAAC
The DNA here is from genome assembly GCA_010110895.2 of Picea sitchensis. Taxonomy (NCBI): domain Eukaryota; kingdom Viridiplantae; phylum Streptophyta; class Pinopsida; order Pinales; family Pinaceae; genus Picea; species Picea sitchensis. Next base: position 112,840 of record SNQJ01S0054204.1, on the reverse strand, counting down.
TTGAAGATCACACATTAGCCACTCCGATATTGGATGTGTGTCATTCTCTGTATTATCGGAGCCAAAACCTGGTATACAGCCTCCCTCAGTATCCAAGTCAGAGCCTGAAACAAGATTGAAGACAAAGCCAAAACCATAATGGCTAGAGAGATAAACAAAGCATCAATATTTACAAATCATGCCTCAAGGAAAGCCTTATATCATTGCAAGCACACTTCACACTACTCTCAGTTGAGAATTCCACATGTAAAATCAAAGTCCATAAGGTTTAACGCAAGATTGAGCAACAAATAGCAAATTCCAAAGAAGAGCTAGAGATGTTACCTTTCTCCATGCTCGAACTTGCATGGAGGAACTGAATCTCACAAGTGGACTGCAAATATTCCCAACCACAAGAGCCAATTCAACCAACATTCATCCCCTATTGTGATTGTTGTACCCTTCATTAACTCCACAGCAGGGAGCCATTAGGGTATGAGTGTGGAAGTGATACCATACCATCCCATCGATTTGTGTGTTGAGATAGGTGTTGATTCGAGGATTTTTTACCCTATATACCAAACACATCATGGAAGAGGAGAGTGGACCACCCCTCCATTTAAATAACACCAGCCTTATTCCATTCTAATGGCTTTATTAGCTTGTTTGTTTACCTTTTGATTTTATTTGCACAGGACCTAGAAAAACACTAGGTCTTCAAAATTAGGGATTACTTGGAAGATCTATTGCACAATACAACATAAGGAGATCTTCTTAGGAGGACAACAATGGTGCAAGGATCTAATGATGATTTTTATATACCTTATCACTATGCTCGATGATTGTCTTTGACTTCGAGGATAGATGGACCTTGATAGAGAGTTAAGTCTTCAATTTCATTATTCATGGATATCCCTATTCTATGAAGTACTTTCTATTTCTCCATTGAGGCTAAAAATAACCCTCTCCCCCCAAGAACCTGCCACCCCTTTCAAGCTTATGGATGTTATCCATGTGACGCATTACAAATTATTACATTAGTGGCATGTCCCTACTATAATATTTTGTTCCACATTAATGAGTATGTAATATGTCTAAATTTATATTACCAATATGTAATAATAGAATATTAGTGTCATAGGTTAATAGGTCACCACAAATTGTTATTGTTAATTAGTGTGATAAGTCACCCCTTTTCTCAAGGGGTGTGACTTATCACCCCTATGATGTAATTATTGTTGTACCAATCATTCATTAATCATTGTATTATTAATATGAATGTGAATTTGTATATATGATGTGTGCACTATGTGTGCCTTCTTGAAACTATGCACTTTGTGTGTGAGTAGAGTTATCAACCCTTGAGATCCATAACAAATGGTACTAGAGTGGGGTTTGTTCCTTATTGATTTGCGGAGCCATTTTTTTGGTTGGTGGAAAATAAAATTATGGTTTGGTAGCCCAACACTTCAGATATACCTTATCACTATGCTTGATGATTGTCTTTGACTTCGAGGATAGATGGACCTTGATAGAGAGTTAAGTCTTCAATTTCATTATTCACGGATATCCCTATTCTACGAAAGTACTTTCTATTTCTCCATTGAAGCTAAAAATAACCCTCTCCCCCAAGCACTACCACCCCTTTTAAGCTTGTGGATGTTATCCATGTGACGCATTACAAATTATTACATTAGTGGTATGTCCCTACTTTAAGATTTTGTTCCACATTAATGAATATGTAATATGTCTAAATTTATATTACCAATATGTAATATATAATAATAAAACATTAGTGTCATAGGTTAATAGTTCACCACAAATTATTATTATTAATTAGTGTGATAAGTCACCCCTTTTCTCAAGGGGCGTGACTTATCACCCCTATGATGTCATTATCGTTGTACCAATCATTCATTAATCATTTTATTATTAATATGAATGTAAATTTGTATATATGATGTGTGCACTCTTGAAACTATGCACTTTGTGTGTGAGTAGAGTTACCAACCCATAACAAATGGTACTAGAGTGGGGTTTGTTGCTTATTGACTTGCAGAGCCATTTTTTTGGTTGGTGGAAAATAAAATTATGGTTCGGTAGCCCAACACTTCATAGAATATGAAGAAGAATATTGCTTAAAGAAATGACATTTGGAAACAAATGTCCAACATGTTAAAACATTCAATTAAGCATGTGCACACTATAAAGTAATATGCCATGTCATGAGGAAATGTTGGCAAGTATAACCAAGTTTATTCATTAAACTATGGGATACAAGCATTGTAGAAGAACAAAATAGTCATTACAACTATATAATTAATATTACAAAATATTACAATTGTATAAGTAATATGTGTCTCTTACTATAAGTAGTGTATAAGTAATATGTGTCTCTTACTATAAGTAGAGTCATTGTGCTTGTTAGTGTCCCTGCCCCACAACAATTATAGTTTTCAGTAAAGCAGCTTGACTTGTATTAGTTTCTGTAAAATCATTTCAGTATACCATTATACCATTGTTTTGTTTTAAAACATTATTATTATTATAAATATAAAAACATTTTTTGAAAACATTATTATTATTATAAATATAAAAACATTTTTTGAATTTTAGTGTTTAATTTTTTATTTTCTTAAATTTATTTATTTGATTAAATATGACCCGGTATTTGAGCATGTTTGTGAGATAAAAAAAAAAAATTAATTTAAAAATAAAACAATTTAAAATAAAAATACATCATCTACCTACTCTATAATAATTGTATTTTCAGTTTTATATTAATTTTTCTTTGGCGTGTAAGCTTTGAATACCAAAAGCATATAAAAATCACATTAATATTTCACACTACGAGTAATATCTCTCAATATATATCTTCAACACTTGGCCTAATAATCTAGAATGTCGCTATCAATGTCATTATAGCTTTGTGATTGTCTTGGCTACAACTGCCATGACCTCTTTGATATGACCTCTCTACAACCTTCAAAGTTTTGGCACCATCTTGGTTGCAATTTCGATGACCTCTCTGATACATCCTCTACAACCTTCCAAGTTTCCACTTTGCTTTAGTAGTTGCATTCATGGAATCAACCTACTTAGGAGTTGGTGGTGGTAAATATCCATAACTACAATATTTGTGTTTGCAATAAACTTTGCAGTCTCGGTGTACAAACTATAATCGACATAGATATCGAATTGGGTAAATTACATGCTTAGAACCCACATTTGTAAAAGGTAGAGAATCTATTGGACTCGTCCTTATTTCCTTTGTTATTAATCCACGGTAGAGAATCAATTGGTTCACCCCTCTATGCTTATATTGGCAAGGCAATAGACTAATACACAATTTGTCTATGGTGCTAACAATGGCCATAACACTGTGTCTGCCATATGTCTACAATGGACCAATACTTATCCTAGAGATGAATTAAATTGAACCAAAAGAAAGGAAGCAAGGACTAGAACGATGAGTAGCTATGCATCAATGGACAAGGCCAGTACTGGTGGTGCAAATGAAAAGTCTATTGTTGGTGCTACTTCCACTGTTGGTGTTGGCGGATCAACTAGAGGGTCTAGAAATTATAAGTACCATATCTCTATAGAATTCACAAAATTCCTTGCAACTCTCATAATCATGTTTGGGGTGATGCCTTCAAGTGCTTTTGATGCTACCTAAATTTCCTCACAAAAGAATAAAGTCACTCAAAAGGTTGAATTTGTGCAAAGATTACGAAAATTCTTTGATAAACATGTTCATTGCATAAATTCTTATCAACAAATAACATCAACAAAACAATTTTAGATCATCATACATTTTGGTGGTATCTTTAGAAAGAAAGTGATCGTATCTTACATCATAAGTGAGAGGTATATCGAATTTTATAGTCAATCAGCATTGGAAACACACTATTCCAACTATGGCAGTGATCTTACATACCTCAAAACGAATCAAACATTAGGGAACAAGCTTTGTTTTGAGAATGTTATCCAATTTCAAGTATAAAATATACATACATTGCTCCTGGACCAACTGCTAAAACAACAAGGTGTTACCTATTTCACTATTGCATTCCATATCCTAGGTTTTACCTTTTTATTCCTTGTTACCTATATAGGTGGAGACAAAATGAAGACATAATAAGGTACTTACGAGCCAACTATTGTTACTCAACCCAAATAGTTTTGTTGAAAAAGGTGAAGCTTAAAATGCTTTGGTTTCTTGTTGTAGCTCATCTTTAGGTAGAAAACTTTGAAAGCCTTATTAAATGTGTAGTTGTTCTCAAAAATGATTCAAATCATCTGAAAACTCTATTTATGGCATTGAAGTCATACATAGGTTTGGGTCTCAGTGAAGAGGCTAAAACACAAGCTTTGTGAATGGGAATAGGACCAAATGAAGTGGACCAACAAACATAGGTTATTTCAAAGACAAAATCAAAAGTTACATCACCTATATCATGCATTACATTTGGAAGTAGGCATAAAAGCAACAAATAATCTTCTTGTAAGACTGGAAACAAGCTAAGATCCCATCTCTCCTTCACATACTACTTCCCAACTCTATGAATTGTGTATTAGTCATCATCATTTGAGCTATGCATTCCTACCATACTTGTCAACACTAAGACTATTCATTTTTTTTTTTCAAAGTTGAATATGGTCACCTTTCTATGGTGCCATGCACAAGCAAATATGACAAATCGCTAAACAAGAGATGGGGTGGATTTCAAAACGTGAGAATTAAATTGAAATGTAACTTCATTGCTCTTCAACTGTTGCAAGTTTTGATGGACCCTAAATTTTTCTTTAGTGCTGACGTCATTTTATTTATCATAGCGTTGCCAACATTTTTTAATATGCATGTTTTAGTCATCGTCTATTTAGAGTTTTAAAAATGTAAAGGTTAATGATACATGTGGAAGATATTTTTTTAGTAGAAATTAACGTTATAGGTGGAAGATGTTGAATATGTAGAGTTTGAAATAGTAAGATGAAAATAATAACTAATAGTGGTTTTGTCTTATATGACATCTACACAAATTCGCTACTATATGTAGCGAATTCTTCAATTAAACATCACATATTAATTTTCACTAAGTTTTCTATAGCAAAAATGGCAATGCTAAAGTTACATGTAAATGGGATAGACATAGGCTTATAGAGATTATTTAATATGCATTAATATTAATTTCTTTTGATTAGAACAATCATTTGAGTATAGTGTTTATGGTTTAAGTATAGAATTTATGGATATGAATATGTGTTTAGCAACATAAGTAGTGTGGCATGATTGGGCATTAGTTAATGTGTATTTAGAATATAATTATACAGTTAACTATATAGACTCATGATCTTATATTGTTAGTTAATCAGATGTTTTTTTATTGTCTATTTTCATAACAAAAACCACTATGGCTACAAAAATGACTCATTGATCCATAACAAAGACAATTGCTGGTATAAAAACAACTTCTTAATCTTGTATTGATATTTAATTGCATTATTTTGTTTATTATCTACTAGCACAACGTAAACAATTACACGTAAAAAAACGTCGAACAATCCATGACCTAGCTTCTATAACTAAAAATATTAGTTGTCAAATTGCTCTTAATATCTTGTTGGCATGAAATGTTACCATGTTTTTGGGACAAGAATAAGCAATATTTCTATTTTAAAATACATATTACTATGTTGCTATGAACATGTCCATGCTTTCTTTCAAGGTAGGGACTAACCACCTCATGGCTTTCCCTTGTTTGTTGGAAAGCAATAGAAATTATAAAAAAGGACAAAAATCCGCTCAAAATATTTGAACCTATTAAGGGTTTATCCTTGTCATTGTTGCTACTCAAAAGTTGTTCACTCTCACACGCATAAAAAGAGGATGATTCCCTACTAAACTAACCAAGCAATGTTGTTTTTCTTTTCTTTGATCTTGTTGCTTATAAATCATAGATTCGGAGAGAGAGAAAGCGACAATTGTGCATAGAGCCTTCAATAGAACACATGAGATAATTTTTTGTCAAACCATTGCTACGAGATTCGCCAAAGTTGACTTTGAGCTAGTCTACAACTATGATTACTACAATGAGACTATGCTCGAATGTCTAACTAATATTTTGTATTTTTAGTGATTTAACATTAAATGAAGCACACCGACTGGGATCTTTAACTACTACTAGCGTAGATTCATGTTATTTTCGGATCTATTAAATATTGAAAGGGATCCCAAAAAAATAAGATGCATCGGATCTATTAAATATTGAAAGGGATCCCAAAAAAATAAGATGCAAACCTTTGGGTGCTTAAAAGATCCTGAGTTAAGTAATATTTATTCTAGTGTGCTTGTGTGTGTGTGTACTTTGTACTATATGTATACTATACATAGTATGTATATACTAATTAGTATATATAAAGTATAGTATATACATACTATATATAGTGTGTATATATATTATACTTTATATACAGTAATTGTGTATGTGTGTACATTCGAGAAGCCCTCTACGGTCTAGTATGGAGGAGATGTTGTTACATAATGCAACTAGAGAGAGAGAGAGATTAAATACCTCCACATTAGGATGGACCTAGGTTTTTTGCAACATTTCCTAAACTCCTAATCCTTGAGGGTTGGACTAGTCCAAGGTCATGGACCTTGATCTGGAACCTCTATACTATGGGGAAAACAATCATATCAACCTATCATCAATTTTCCAAACAAGAGAGGAGATATTGGATATCTGGTGAGTTTCTTAGGCCTTTAAGGAGGATTTGTACCTCTTTTATTCTTTCTGGGTCTCTAACAAACATGTGACGCTTGACGAATCTAAGTGCAACATTTTTCTTGGATCAAATGTCAAGGGTACTAAAGAGTATAAGACTATTAACTCTCTACATATTTCTCTATAGGATAGAGCATCTCCTCGGTAATCTCCCAAGGCGGAGGAGACTTCAAGGTAAAAGGGTTTTGGTTAAGACTATGAGCCAAACAACCCCATTCTTATTTCAGAGTTGATTTCTTAGTAGATGAGGACCAACACAAAACCCAACAAGAAATATGTTAAGTGAAAAAAGGACAGGGTTAAAAGGGTGCTTGGGATAGATGTTGGGTTGGATCATGTCGAAAGTTTTTCAAGCCTAGGTTTGGTTGGAAGGTTCACCCGAAAATCGGTTAAGGGTGATTCTTTGAAATTGTGGCTAGATGTAGGGTGGTAAAAATTATTAGGTTATCTCCCTCACTTTCACCTATTGATAAGATGTTGGATATGCTTTGAATTCAATGAAGCGGAGGACATTGACTGAATCCTAGAGAAAGACTAGTTATGGGGTCCTTCCATCTTGGTATTAGCTCGTTGGAAACAAAGTTTCAATCCCTTTAGAGAACCCATGAACATTCATCATATATGGGTTCTCCTACTAGGATTTCCACTTGAGTTATGGATTCTTAAGGTATTAAGGTTAGTTGGGAATCAGATTGGATGATTTGTTCCACAGTTGACGAGAACCTTTGGTCCACGGTTGACAAGAAAATGGAGAGGGTTTTGATCGAAGTGGATATCAAAGACATTTTTCCATTGGAACTGGAGATTATTAAGGGCAATTCAATTCTAGTGCAACAGCTAGACTATTGGAAAATTTTGTTCCGTTGCGTGAAATGCCACGAGGTCGATCATTTATGGAATGATTTTAGGGCACTTTTCCACTTTCAATAACCCAAGAAGAAAGTTTGGAAAAGGAAATATGTCACATATTCCATGATTCCATTGAAAGAATCATAAGGTCTCATGAAAGATCAATTAGTTGGCGAGGTTCCAACTCCAGTATGATCTCGATAGCAAGATCCTTTGGCTATTGCTCAGACCACAAAGGAGGACTCTTCCATGGTGTTTGCTTCAGTTGAATCAGGCAAAGGTATGAGTTTTTCAACTAATTCCCTGAACCTCTATGATGATTCGATGGAAAAGTCTCTCCAACCTATCATTTTGCCTCACGAGAGGGATACAAATCCTCCTATTGCAATATACTCCTCTCCTTTGGATTTTCCAAGTTGCATGGATCATATGAAGTGTTGGATTGTTCTCAAAATTAATTAAGGGGAGCCACCCATGATTCAACAGAGAAGTTTGTAGACACCTCCTCTAAATAAAATTTTCTTGTGTTCTCCCCTTAAAAACTATGTCCTAGAAAACCATTGGATGAAAATTGAGGGGGGGTTAAGGGAAGTTCAGTGTTTTTGGATTCAAAACCTTGTCCGACCAATAGAAAATCCAATATATCCAAAGCAAAATGGAAGGTGTTTAAAGAGGTCAAGGAAGGAAAACAATTGACCATCAAAGGGGCGCGTAGAAAATATAACCCCTCGAAGAAGGTTCCATTATGATTATTTCGTCCTTAAATGTTCAAGGGTTAGGGGGCACCCTCAAACGAATATCCCTCAAGTGGATGTTCTCTATCTATAAGTCAGATGTGATCTTGTTTGAAGAAATTATGTGTCTCAGGGAAAAAGCCATTGAAATTATGTCTTCTTTGTTAAAGAATTGGACTCTTTGTGATAATGATGCACAGAGGTTTTCAGGGGGTCTCGTTTCTAGTTGGAACAATAGTATTGAAATTAACAATATGTCTTATCTCCTTGTGGGTATTATTTTAGAAGGGAGGGAAAAATATTTGGGCAAGGTGTTTAGGATAGTGAATCTGTATGCCTCTTACAATGATAAGATTTAATTATGGACTTCCTTAAAAGAGTCATAGGCTTGTCTAGGGGAAGATGTAATCTTGGTGGGTGATTTAAAATTAACTTTTAATTCTAGTGAGGTCTAGGGTGAAGTGGTTCTAGAAGGATTATTTACCCAGTTATTCAAAGACCCAAAACTAGTGGATGTGGAACCCCACAAGGTGGTGCCAACTTGGAAAAAATTCAAGGTGAGGAAGGGTTGGTGTAGTGTACCAATTCACTACCCAGGTTCACCCAAACCTCTCCATTTACCATTCATTACATGGATGTAAAAACAAATGCA
>SNQJ01S0054204.1:81450-95986 GCA_010110895.2 Picea sitchensis | reverse complement strand
TGGTGGCCAAGGCATGTGATAAAAAACAAAAATTGATCAATAAAATATTTTAAAGTCAACATTTCGTCAGTCTACCTTTGCCACTCACAAACCAAAACTGAAGTTGTGTATACTTTCCGTTATATCATAGCTGTAACAGTTTGGTACAAAGTTGTTCATCCACTTTTACAGCTCTTTTTTGACTTAACAATCTTCCGGGATCACTTCCCGGGTCACCCCGGGGGGTATTGAGCCATTTTGGGCTTGTTTCCTTGCTTTGAAAGCTTTGAACAGCCATTTAAAGGTACTTGGATGTAGCTTTTAAACCCCTTTTTCACCCTTGTTTCATACCCATTTTCTTAAAGTATTCATTGGTTATTTACCCAGGATATCGGTTTACCCCGGTGACCCATTCTGGGACAGTTTCCAACACTTTAAGGAAGTGAACAGCTCGCTGTCCATTTTATTTAGTTCGCTGTCCTAAAAATCAGCAAGCTCATTTTCATCCCATTGTCCATAAATTTCATCCCCCAGGCCATTTCGGCCATCCAGGAAGTTAAGGAAGGATAACACCCAGGGTGGGTGGTCCTGAGAACGACTTTTTGTAAGTCCTTCACCTTTCTTCTTCCCCTTCTTTACCACCTCAGGCGAAGGACCACCTGAGGTGCGGGTAGTCTTTGCCTCGTGTCGAGCTACCAAAGGGGCTGTAACCGGCTTCGCAGCCGGATAGGTTGGATCCGTCCCTACGGACAGATTTTGCTTATAACAGGCATGTTTCACTATTTGATTCGATTAAAAAAATTTGTTAAAAGAAAAAGTTAAATAAATAAAAAAACATGTGTGACTACACAAAAATTTGTTCCCTTAATTGTATGAGTGGCAAAGAATTTTTTTTCATTGTGTATGTCACCCTTTGGTTTTGATATTGTATTGAATGACTCTACATGATTTCTCTTTGAGAAAAGGGTGACAATTGGATATCTTTTCACTTAAACCTTGTACAAATAAGTAGAAGATGTAATAATTTTCACCCTTCCAATTATGGACATTAATCACTATGGAATTTCCCTCTAAAAATATGATCATAGCCACCATCTCCCAAATCCAATGAAACAAAGGGAAGATCGTATGGCATTGCAATTAGTGTGATTCTGTAATTATATTCCGTCACTTTCGAAAAAATTATGTAATTATATTTTGTGAAATAATTTACCTAAAAATTATATGAGCAAACGATAATTAAGATATCTATTAAACTCATAATAGATCAATTAGAATAGATCAATTAGAATAGATCGATTAGAAAATATATTTCAATGTTTGTGCATTGGTTTTAGTGTCTATTGCATTGATTTCAATATAATACCTTCTTGTTGGTGTTTATGCATTGGTTTAAGTGTTTGTCACATTGATTTTAGTATATTACCTTCATTTCAATGTCCATGCATTAGTCTCAATTCTATTCCACGAGTTTAGAAAGAATTATGTAATTATATTTCGTGAAATAATTTACCTAAAAAGCATATGAGCAAATGATAATTAAGATATCTTTTGAACTCGTAATAGATAAATTAGAATAGATCAATTAGAAAATATATTTCAATGTTTGTACATTGGTTTTCAATATATTGCATCGGGTTTAGTGTATATTGCATTGATTTCAATATATTACCTTCCTTTTAGTGTTTGTGCATTGGTTTTGGTGTTTGTCGCATTGATTTTAGTATATTACCTTCATTTCAATGTTCGTGCATTAGTCTCAATGTTTCTTTCATTCATATCAATATGTTGCTTACATTTTAGTGTTTTGTGCATCATGTCATCTCTTTGATATAGGGTTTCAGTTATGTACAACAATTCAAATTAGCATGTCCTCTCATAATAATCAATGTTTGTGCGTTAGTTTTAGTGTTTCTTGCATTCATTTCAATATGATGCCTACATTTCAATATTTTGTGCATGATGTCATATTTTTCATATAGGCTTCCAGTTATGTATAGTAATTCAAATTACATTTTCCTCTCATAATAACAGTAAGCAAAGGGAATAAAATTTTCAACTTTCGGGGGGTAGCTCTGTGATCTCAAGATAGGTTTCTATCTTCGAGTGTTTTCTCGGGGCCATGTATTTTCTAGCAAGGGTTTCCACAGGTGCTATTCTAGGCCCATTTGTTCGAATTCCTCCTTGTTAGTCATATTTTTTTTCCTATCAAAGTAGGGCTTGTACAATTTTTGACTTTTGGATTCTAACATCTGGGGTTTTCATGAGGTGGTTTTCAGTTCTTGGGTAGAGCGCATTAATGGATGAAGGTATGCTAGACTACGATGATGATAGTCCAGGCCCAGCCAAGATCCTTCATTTGTATTCGGATTATACCTCATGGTCCCTTATCTTAGATGCACACATGGAAGGAGGGATAGATGGCGCTAATCAAAAGGTTTTGTATGGAGTCATTAACTCTCCCATGTAGGTCGATGAGGAGGTGAACAAGGAGCTCAATTTAGTAGTTACTCTTTGCAAAGATCAAGTTGTTGAAACTTGTGTTTCGCTTCTTTCATAGACTTTCCCATCTTCATCTCTAGGTCATTAATTTAGAAAGTAGGGGGTGTTGGTTTCAAATGCAGGGATTCAAACGATTGTTTCCAATCTGATGAAAAAAAAGAGCATCAGAGTGAAGAAGGAGAAGGTAAAAATGGTGGTTGGAAGGGATGTGAGTATTTTTGAAATTCCTATGTTTCTGGAAAAAGTTATTGTTGGTCGATTCAATGGTAAAGTGGTGAATCTGAAAACCCTTAATGGGTGGCTTAAGGAAAATTGGTTAGAATGTTTGGGCTATACTCTAGCTTTACATGTTTTAGAAAGAGGGTGGTTGTGTTTCATTCTTCGTTCCTTGAATGACGTGGTGAAGATTCTGGGTAAAGACTAGAATTGGGATCCTTTGAGTCTGGTCTTACAAAGATGGTCAGTGGATTTTTACCCAATGTGACATCTAGTCTCCTTACAAAAGGTTTGGACAATTTTATCAGGGCTTTAATTGGTATGGGAGTCTCACCTGAATCAGAACCCGGTGGGTGCCTTTTTTTATCACTTTTTCGTAAGTCATAAGTTGGTTGGCGTGGAGCCTACAAAGCTTGTTCCAACCTAGTGGAATTTTAGAAAGAATAAGGAAGCTATTTTAAGAGGCTTGATCGATTCCTTGTTTTAGAGACATTTCTTAGGAATTATTTCCTTCTTAAATCATGGGTTGCTTTAGGACGAATTTCAGACCATCTTCCTATTATTTTTGAAATGGCTAAGGAAGATACAAATTCGACAGCCCCTCTAAAATTGAATCATATATGGCTACTAGAGGAATATTATAAAAATATGGTGGAGGATATTTTGGAACCCTTAAGCTCTGATAATCCCTCCTCCTTCATGCAACAATTTGTTGATAATATCACCAAAGTAAAAGTTAAAACCAGATCTTGGAGCAGATCCTTCAAGGAGAAATACCAGGCTCAACTAAAAGAGACTAAAAGGAATATTAAAAGTATTTTCAAGGGAAAATGGTATGGTATCTCCTTTGATGAAGATCTATCAAAATCGAGAGCTCTTGAATTTGTAAGGCATGATTTGATTAAGAAACATGAAGCAAAATGGAGACTTAAAAACCCATCTTTGTGGATTCAGGAAGGAGATAGTAATACAATTTTTTTCACCAATATGCTAATTATCATAAAAACTTAAACACCATATGGGAGATTCAGAATTCTAAGTGGGAGATGGAAATATTATTTAAGGAGAAGGCAAAAGAAAGGGTTTGTCATTTCAGTACCTTTTTTAAAGAGCCCAAGCAATGTCATATTCATGAGATCTTGCAGATCTATAGACTAATTCCTAGTTCTATCAACTCTTAAATGAATGCTAGTTTGGGAGCAGAAGTCATAGAGGAATAAGTAAGGAGCAATCTATTATTTCTTAAGAAATGGAAGAGTCGAGGTCTGGATAGTTTAACACTGGAATTTTACACGGGATTATATGAGCTAATGCATACCTTCTTAAATGGTCAGGGAATATCAGCGATCTAAAAAGATGCTCTAAGACATTAATTCTACATTCATGGACCTTATTGCCAAAAAGTAGGATGCATCTTCCTTTGATGATTATCACTTGATATATTGTTGTAATTTGATTTATAAATTGGTTTCTAAGGTGATATCCTTAAGGCTCAAGTCGATTTTAAGTGAAATTAATTTGGAAGAACAATCCATCTTTCCCCATCACCAGAAAATCCATGATGTCGTTGCCCTTGCCTAAGAATCTCTTCATTCAATCAAACAATTAAAGCTTCCATTAGTGGTTCTCAATATTAACCTATCAAAGGCATGTGATAGAGTAAATTGGTCATTATTGTGCTTGTTCCTTATTTAGATGGGGATGAATATCAACACGGCTAACTGGATCATCAAGTGTGTGCAGTCAACATCCTTCACAGTGCTAATAAATGGATCTCCTTCCAAGTTATTTCATGTTTTGCGTGGTCTTAGGCAGGGATGTCCATTATCACCATTTTTGTTTCTATTGGTCTTTAACATAGATTATATCTTGTATTTTATTTGTGGATGACATATTGCTTCATGGTAATGGGACTCTTCATGATATTCAAGCCCTTAACTGAATTCTTGATATGTAAAAAAAAGTTATGGGTGTGGAAATTAACGTTGTTAACTCATGCATCTTGCCATGGAACCTTCTGGAGGATTCCTGCCCCTGCTAGAAAATTTGTTGCCTTTTCCTTGTAGGGACCTTGAAGATGGTTTAAAGTACTTTGGATTTTTCCTCAAACCAAACTCCTAGAAATTTGTTGATTGGTTATAGATTTTTAATAAGGTGGAGACCCATATCTCTTTGTGGGTTTATAGGTTGTTATCACAGGGAGGATGCCTTTTTTTGATCAAATATGTCCTAACAAGTATTCATGTATACTAGAAATATATTGTGAATATTCCTAAGGGTATTTTATCCAAAATAAGGAAGTTCAACTTCAAATTCTTATGGTCTAGAAATTGTGCTTTAGAGGATATTCCTTTAGTAAAGTGGCCTAAAATATACATGCCTAAAAATTTGGGAGGTTGGGGCCTCAAAAATATTTATTAGCTTTCCCAATATTTAGTAGATAAAACTTTATGTTGGCTTACTCGCAACTCTTTGCATTGGGGTAGAGTAATGTGATCCAAATATATGAAATCTATCTCGATGGAATATTGGTATCGACTACCTAGAAAGTCCTATAAAAACGAATCAATTGTTTGGAAGTCTTTGGTCGCTTATTTCCCTCAAGTTGGTCATAGGACAATTTGGAATGTGGGGAATGGAAAGAAAGTAAGAATTTGTGAAGACCCTTGGTTGGGATTTGGTGATGCCTTTCATCTTTCAAAAATTGTTTTTTTGTCTCTCCACAAAGAAGGTATTTACTCTCTAGCTAATGCCAAATCCCAATATCCTTAGGAAATGGGTAGGAGTCGTTGGAAATCAGAATTGGATCTTGGGTTATCTGGAATTGAAGCGGAAGAATTGAACAATTATGTTGGCAACTTATGCTCTAGATTTATTAGATTGTCTAAGGATGAAGAAGATTCACTCTGCTAGTCTAAAAATACCAATACCAGTGATTTTATGACAAATCTTGGTTACAATTATCAATTAGAAATTCCGGACAATGGAGAAAGAAGTTGGTGGTGGGACATTATTTGGAAAATCAGGGGGGCAAAAAAATGCAAAATTTTCCTTTGGCTTGCATTAAATGAAAAAAAAATTACTTGGGACAATGGAATTAAGAGAGGATGGTTTGGCCCAAACATGTGTATTCTTTGTAAACTTGATGTAGAGTCGATTTATCATTTTTTTTTTCTTGTCACTATACAACTCAAGTGTGGGATCTATTGGCACAATCCTTCTCTCCAAAATCTACCTCGACTAGATCTATTCTAAAGGATTTTGTGCAAAAATGGCTTCAGGATGCAGTAGTTAAGGATTATGGTTCCTTTCCAAATATTATGGTTTATTTTATCTGGTGGGCTCGTAACACTAGCATTTTTCAGGACTATGAAGTTCCAGTGGCAGTAAAAGTAGGTCTTATAGATAGGCTCACTAAAGAATATCAGATGGAGTCTAAGAAAAAAAAACAAGAGTTCTTTTCATTCCTCATATCGACTATGATATTTCGTTGGTGTTCTTCGATGGCACAAGCCAAGGAGATCCACCCATATGTGGGGTTGGAGGGGTTATTTTCTTGAATCAAAGTCATTACTTTCACATTCTCTATGCTCCTGGAAGTGGTACTAATACCAAAGTGGAATTCTCAACATTTTGGACTCTCCTTCTCTTTCCTTTTAAAAATGGAATAACCAAGATTCAGGTAATAGGAGACTCAAAAACAATGATTGACTGGGCTTGTAAACATATCGTGGTGGAAAACATTAGTCTTGGCACATTACTCCAGGACATTCTTTCCTCTCTGTAAGCACATTAAACTATGTTAATTTTGCGTTGATGGTTATTAGAACCTTCATACCATTTCCAACGGGTTGTAACAATGTTTAGGCTTTATATGCAATGATGTATCTATTACTTAATTCATTTTTCACTACCATGCCCAATATTAAGTGAATTCACGAGCTTGAAGTGCTTCTAGTCTCAATGAGAGTATGATTTGAAATTAGAAGAAGCACTTTAATAAGATTTTGAAATTGTGCTAGGATGAGAACTATAGTCAAAATAAGAAGTGCACCTAGAATCAGATTATGATATTAAAGTAAAGTGAGAACCGTATTCAAAATCAAAATCAGAAGAAGCACTAGAATCAAAATATGATATTGAATTAGAATGAGAGCGATGTTTAGAATCAGAGTCAGAAGAAACAATGGCATCAAATTCTAAAACTAAATAAGAATGAGAACTATATTCAACATCGAAATCAACTCCAGAATCAAAATTAGTTGAATCAAAGTCAATTTAATTTTCGAAAACATATTTGTAATTTGCTAACAATTTATTGAATTTCCATTCAAGGTTAAATATTAGACATGTTAACAATTTGAATTTGAATTGAAATGAAATAGTGGTATAATTTACCAACATTGAAAAAACGGTGTGTTGCACTATTTTATTTGATTAAAAGTTTTTGTCAAAAGAAAGAGTAGATAACAATTTTTCCCCAAAATGGCCCTAGAAGTTTAGGACCTAAAATGTTGTGGATAAAAAAATTGCCAAGATGGAGAACATTTTTTAGTCAATGGAAGAGGTGGGTGGCCACCAATGTCCACCTGGATCAGTTCTCCCCCCTTGGGAAGTAATTTTCCCCATTGTATTAAGTTCCCTATTTATATGGGGAAACTTTTACTGAATTTGACTCTTAGTAAGCCACTTGCCTTGGTGAAGAAGTTGTCCTTCTTTGACAACCTGATAGAGTTGTATGTTCTACTGGCAGGTGCCCTTTGTCTTGGTGTCCATGATCCAATCCATTGTAGTCTTCTTAATGCAATTAGGATTGAGTTATGTAGGGGACAAATGCTCACCCACCTTCCAAGTCTCCAATAGCGGTGGAAAATATGGTCAAAGTATCTCCATGTTAAATACTGGGTGCAAACCAAGGAAAGGGGGAATACTCAATTCGAAAGCATTCTCACACAGCCTTTGTGATGGTGTAAGGCCCATATTAGAGTGGCTTGAGCTTCCTGTGGGGGTATGTTAGGCGCTCTTTCTTCAAATGAAACCACACCTTGTCACCAACCTGAAGCTTGTGTGGAACCTGATGTTGGTCATGTCACTGCTTGTGCTTGGCATTGGATTTCTACAAGATATCATGAACCTATTGTTAGATGTGTTAGATCTGTTCAAAACTTGTGGTTTCTGTATCAGCCTTAGTTTGAGCATGGGAGGACTCTTCCTGTGAAGATGCAATGGGCAGAGCTACATCAATGGGAACCAATGGTTGGAACCCTAAGCACACCTAAAAAGGGGCTATGTCCAGTAGGGTTGTGGAGGGATCTATTGTAGCTATGTTGAACATATGGAAATCTCTCATCCCATGTACATGGATGCTTGGATTTGTAAATGCATAGGATATGAACAATCATCCTATTGACCACTTGTGGTTTTCCATCTATTTGGGGGTGGAAGACAATCGATTTGGTCATCTTGGTGTCCATTAGAGACCATAGGCTAGACCAGAAGGTACTGAGGAATCTAATGTCCCTATATGAAATAATGGTACATGGTAGCAAAAAATGAACCCAAACATGCTCAAAGAAGAGCTTAGTAGTAGCTTTGACTATCATAGTATTCTTATACGATGCCAAAATGACCATCTTAGAGAACCGACCAACAACCATAAAGACACAATTGTTACCATGTTTAGTGGATGGAAAACCTGACATGTAATCCATGGATATTGACTCTGAGGGCTTGTTTAAGGTAGGTATAGGAGTGCACAACCCATGATTCTTAATGACAAGTTTAGCAATGGCACAAGTAGTGCACAATATGATATACTCGTCGACATCATGTTAGAGTTTTGGCCAGTATAAATACTTCTGAAGTACTACTACTCTCTTCTCCACACTAAAGTGCCTTTCCACCCCCACTATAATGTGCCTCCCAAATTAGTTTTGCATGCTTGCTTGAAAGAACACAAAGATGGCCTAGATAACATAAAAGTGATTCTTGGAGGTGAAAGTATGGAACTTGTTTACATGTGCCCAATGTCTAATATGTAGTAGTGAAGTTAGGGTCCTTGTCATTCAATTGGGGCCACTTGAAGGTCTCATTCCCACAAGATTTAAGAACCGTGGTTAGCACCACAACTGGGGGCTAGCTGAGGAAATATACAACATGGTTTATGATTCCCTTCGTGTACTTAATTTTCAAATGGAATTTTTGCACATATATGGACCACTTATGATGGTGGTCATTATGTAACTTTCCTTGTATCTACATGAATTGAAAAGGCTTGTGATTAGTGTGGATGACCATTTCCTTTCCCATAGTATACTTCTTCCACTGTCAACATGCATGCATAATGGATTACATCTCCTTATTATAGGTGGGATACCTATGAACAGCTTCAGAGAGTGTCTCGTTATGATAGGCCACTAGATGTCCATGTTGAGTGAGGACTACACCGATAACATAGTTGGAGGCATCTATCTCAATCTTGAATGGTCGTTGCAGATCTCGCAAAGTGAGAATTGATGTCGAGCAACGGTGACATTTTAGATCCTAAAATGTTTTTTGTTGTGACTTAGACCAAACAAACATGGTTTTAGATCCACTCTTTGTCACTTGGCTTAAGGGCCAAGCAATATGATAGAACCTCAACAGGAACCTATGATAGAAGTTGGGAAGGTCGAAGAAGTTGTGGAGCTCTGTCACAGTTGTCGGGGCTAGCCAATCATGAATGACTTGGATCTTGGTAGAGTCCATACGCACTCCATGCTCATCCATGATATATCCTCGCTATAGAATTATTTGCATGCCAAATGAGAATTTCTCTGGATTGACATATAAATTGTGTTGATGCAAAGTGCTTAGGATCTATTGAATGTGATACAAATGTTCTTCCCAAGTTCTGTTGAAGATGATTGTATCATCCAAATATATGACCAGAAAAGAGATGTCATACATCATCCTCATGAATGTTGCCATAGCATTAGTCAATCCAAAAGGCACTACCAACCACTCAAAAATTCCTTCTTTAGACTTGAAGGTGATCTTCCATACATCATCTTGTTCAATCAGGACCTGTTGGTAGCCTGACTTCATATCAATCTTACCAAATAACTTGGCACCCTTAAGTTGATCAAGAAGGTCATAAATCTAGGGAATTGGGTATTAGTTCTTAACATTGATTTCATTTAGGGATTTGTAATAAATATAGAGTCGCCATGTCTAGTCCTTCTTATGAAAAAATACAATTGGGCTCCCATAAGGTGAGGAGTTGGGTCAAATGTGACCCTTTTGGATGAGCTCATGAATTTGACATTTTATTTCCTCATTTTCCAAAAAAGAATGTTTGTATATTAGGCCATTAAGTAAAGGAGCACCAGGTATCAATTCAATTGAATGTTTGCTATGGTAGTGAAGAGGCACCCCCGCAGGTGTAGCGAATATATCTTTGTATTCATTTACAAACTCTTCCACCTACTTCTACCATGTAGAGAGGTCCCATGTTGAGGCGATACCGATCATAGTGACCTTCCACTCACCTTTTGACCGAACCATGAAGAGGACAAATTTTCCAACTTGTGAGATTACCTGTCGGCACTATTTTTCCAAGCTCAAGGAAACTACAATAGTCAGGACTACCTTTGGTACCCTATAAAGTTGGCCTCTCAAAGTCACTATGACATTAGGAGGCCTAGATTCATAAACAACATAGTGTTTATACATATAGGGTTGTCTTAAAAGAACATCACAAATTTCAAGTGGGGCAACATCACATATTACCTAATATTTGAAGGGCTTGATGCCATAGGACATGGGGCATTGTTGGTTGATACTGAGGTCTTGTCCCTATCTCAACCAACCAATGGTGTATGGTTGGGGGTGTGGTGTTGTCGACAACTTCAATCCCTTAATGACCTAGATCAATATCATGTTCTTTTCGCTACCATTTTCAATAATGAAATGTAGTGGAGTCCCCTTCATCAAAATTTGTGAATGGAAGAGGCACTCCCCCTCCTCAGATTCCTTTGACTATTTTGGTTGGATATTTGCAGTTGCAATGAAAACACTAGGTTCTATGTCAATGGTCCACTTTACCTTATCCTTCTCTAAATCAAAGTCTAATTATTTTTCTTTATCTTGGCCAATAATGATTGTTTTGAGTTACATTCATCAATGTTGTGTCTAGGAATTTTGTGGAACTCACACCACTTTACAGTGTGCTTCTTTAACTTCTTGTTACCCTTTTTTGACTACGACCTGGATTGGTTGTCTTGAGGTTGGATCTCTTTGCTCTGTTCTTTTTTCTGTGAGTTAGGGCCACATTTACCATGCTTATGTTGTGGTGGATTTGTATACCCAAACTCCCACTTATTCCTTTTCTTAAATTTCTACTCAATTTTGATAGTGTATCGATAAGCGACTCCTAATGAGTACATGTCCAAGAAATCCATTTTCGTTTGGATGTATGTAGGCCAATACGATACTTTAAAACCAGGTGTTGCTTGAAGTGTTTAATACTCATATTTGAGCACAAGGTATGGAATATATTGGTGTACTCTTGCACCATATAGTCTCTCGCTTGACACAAAGTTGTCCATCTCATGTACCAGTCACCATAGTTTCTAACAGGGTATAATTCCTCCTTGAGGGCATCAACAAAGGCCACCCAAGTGGGTTATTTCCTAAATTTTGTATAATCACCTCCATTATGTCTATCCCAATAACATTCCCACCAATATTTAACATGGGGAAGGGATTTAAGGAACATGAAGGTGATATTTTTGATGTCAAATTTTTTTTTAACAAAGTAATAACCCTCTAAAAGATTTAACCATTTCTCTAAATCATCTACATCTATCTAGCCTTCAAATAAATGGACATCAAAGTTAACGTGTACCTTGAAGGGTGTCACACCTTTGAAATGGATGCTTTTTTGAAGGGCCTCGACCACCATTGGCAAGTGTCGAAGGATTTGGGCGGAATTTTCCATCATCACATTTCTCCATTGCATGAGGGGTTCCTCGAGAAAAAAATTGAAAGGATCTCCTACTATGTCATATCTCTTTTCTTTCACCATGGGAGGCCACTTGGGCTGGTGAGAGCAGTCTTCCCCAGCTAAAATTAGATTGAAACTAAACTCTTTATATCGTGACCTCATCGGGGACATGCATTGAGAAACAACAATGAGCATATTACTCTGATACCACTAATTTGGATTGTCTAGAGAAACAAATGAAAGGTAGGAATATGAATGGAAATGCATGCACATAAATAATGCAAAGAGTACAATAATACAATGAAACCCAAATTCTACTAATGAATGAAATAGGAAAAGACTATAAAGTGCAAAGTAATACAAACTAGCTAGAATGGTGGTAGCTTATCTTTGAAAAGAGAGATGACGGTTATGCTCATTTGCAAGAAAACATTACAAGAGCCAAAATGGAATTTTAACATAAAGTACTAAACCCTAAGAAAAAACCCTAAAGATCTAAAACCCTAAGTTTAGGAGACAAAATGCCAGAAGGATTGCAGGCCCCGAGGTGGCTAGTTGATACATCAACTTCTCGAGGGTGCAACTTTTGGATGCAATCTATGTTTGGGGCACACAATAGCCCATTATAAATATCTAATTGAGAAGTACAATTTTTGGCAAGCTTGGGCAGTTCTGACCACCTCGAGCCCCTGAATGGACAAAAAACATCGTTTAAGGCCTCAAAACGACCTTGAAAGTTTAGGACCTGCAAAAAATATAGATGGAGAACCATTGAGTCAGTGGAAGTAGTGGGTGTCCATCGATGTCCACCTGGATTGGGATTTGAACTCCTAGACTCTTCCCTGCTCTAATACCACATTAAAAAATGAGCTAGATCACTAAATGAGGAAAGCCTAGACATGGTTGTGTTACATACCTAAGTTCAGAGGAAGGTAGTAACAATAAAATAATATAATATTATCAATAAATAACTGATGCATTTATTACAATGGAATTTACCTCCTTATATATCATTGTTTGCTAAGAAAATCATTTTCATTTATGAATGTGGAATGGATTTCTTTACACAAAAAATGAACGTTAACATATCCTAAAGTCATAAAGTGACTCTATTGCATAGAAAGCCTTATATCCTAACACATCTCGCCCACAAAAATTGCAATGTCTCCCAATGCTCTTACTTTTTTATTTTGTTCATTTGTCACCATTGGGATTAAGAGTTTGTTGAGAGGGTTTAGGACCCTTGTTTTGCTTGTTGTTATGAGGATGTTGCTTCCTCAAATCCTTGATTCTATCTTTCTATTGGGCCTCTAAGGATTTATTAGTTGTACCTACAATGCTAATCACTCCAATATGAAAGAGCTTATCTTTCTCTTATTTAAGTAATCGTAAAAAGATTCTAGATTGGGTGGTGTGTAAGCACTTCTAGAGCTTCTTTGGTGGAGTGAAAAATAGATACAAAAATAGAATATGCACTACCAAGCTTAGCAAGAATAACATATATCAATCGATCATGCTTATTTTCTATATTATAGTCTTCAAATAAAAGTATGTGTGGTTTGAACTTAGATAGATAATCTTCAATGCAAGAGAATTCCCTAGGATTTAAAGGAATCAATTAGTTTTCAAGATGGTGGTCTCGAATCTCATTGTGTTTACCTAATATGGTTCCCAAATTTTTCCAAGTGTCATCTGGTTTGTCAACTCCTTGAAGGTGAAACCATAAATCATTGAAGATTGACATTCTGATTAATCCATGTGCTTTGTCATTTTTATTATCCCATTTGGTTTTCGTTTAAACATCGTTGGGGGGGTTTCTTTTCCCACGGTAATCCAATAAAATCCTTTACTTTGTAGTACATCCTCCATATGAGATTTCCATGAGAAGCAGTTTGAACCAGTAAGAAAAATATCACGTGGACTAGCCATATTAAAATATGTAGGCAATATGGCTTAAAAAAATGATTGTCTAGATAGAAATCTCTCAAAAAAATTTAAGCAATTTAAAAATAACAACAACACTAAAAGCAGACTTTGGATGTCAAAATTATGTTATTTTTAAGAAAGCCATAAAAGGTAACCAAAGTGCCACATGGTAGGTAGAGGTTGGCCCATGTGGTGATTGATGCACAATGATGTTGCTAAGTAAAAAAAAATCCCCTTCCTTCTCTAACTTTGCCTATAAGCTCACTTTTACAAATAAGTTAATTTTATATGAAGTGACTCACTTTAATAAAAATAAGTGAGAAACACTTTTACAATGAAATCAATTTATAAATTAAAATTGCATGTGAAAAAATAATTTTAAAAAATAATATTAAAGTTATTTTATAGTGATTTATTTTCATAAGACAAGGGAAATAATTTAATGGAAAGAAAGACTTGAACTGAAGACCTCTTATTTATTTAATAAAGAAACATTCAACCAAGTGAGCTAATGCAAAATATATAACAAATGTTATGAAGGAGGGGTGGTGCTTCATTTTTTGTTTTTTCCTTTTTCATTTTTCTTACTATTTGCCTTTAAGTGGGTGCTTACCCCCAAAACCTTTGTTTTTTCCTCGCACAAAAAACTTCAACATAGTCACACACAAAAATAAGTGAAATTTTTGAGAAAAACAAATACAAAACTTTACGAGATCGGGGTTAAATCTCGGTTACTCTACCTGGAAAATGCAAGTTTTCACTTTATTTTTTATTTACCAAAATCACATAAAGTGCAGAGAAAAGAGCATATGCAGAAAATAAAACACTTTCCGTTATGTTTTTGGTTTGTTAAGATTACACAAGGTGCACAAGAAAGTGCATACGTAGACTAGAAAGGGTAGCAAACTGAAAAAACAAAAAGAAACA
>SNQJ01S0054204.1:36455-67346 GCA_010110895.2 Picea sitchensis | reverse complement strand
TGACCTAGCTATCAGACATAAAGCAAGATGTGATGTGTTCCTTGCTTCTGACCTAGTTGTCAAACGTAAAGCAAGATGAGATGTGTTCCTTGTTTCTGACCCAGTTGTTAGACGTAAAGCAAGATGAGATATTCCTTGCTTCTGACCCAGTTGTCAGACATAAAGAAAGATGAGATGTTCCTTGCTTCTAACCCAGTTATCAAATGTAAAGCAAGATGAGATGTTCCTTTCTTCTGACCCAGTTGTCAGACATAAAGCAAGATGATATGAGTTCCTTGCTTCTGACCGAGTTGTCAGATGTAAAGCAAGATGAGACGTTCCTTGCTTATGACCGAGTTGTCAGACGTAAAGCAAGATGATATGATGAGACTAGCACTGAGCTTCCGGCTGGATAGCTATGACGTAAAGCTAGTCTAGTATCCTACTTCCAACCTTATGGTTGTGACGTAAAGCAGGACGAGTATCTTGCTTCCAGCTTGAGTGTTGTGACGTAAAGCAAGACGATGAGATGAGACAAGTACTGAGCATCCAACTTGACAGTTGTGACGTAAATCTAGTCTTGTATTATGATGAGCCAGCCTTGTGCTGTGATGATGATGATGTACCAGTTTTTATACTAATACATATTGATGCAGATGATGATGTCATTCCTTTGAGAATGATGATGATGTCGATGAAGAAAAATTCCGATGATTTATAGATATGCCAGCCAAGATGATATTGATGATGTTGTCCTCCCACTTGATGTTATTGATGATGTTGTCCTCTCTCTCTCACATGATGTTGCTGAAGAATACCCTTCTTGTTAAGGGGGAGTGTTGAAATAATGTAACTGCAAAGAGTATTTGTATTATTATTGATATATTATTCATAGGATCAATCCCCATTGTGGATTGATCATGTTGGTTATTGTAATAGGACCAAATCTCCTTTTGCGGATTGGTCAAAAGACAATTGTAATAGGCAGAATAAGAAGTCGGCGCCAGTAGTTATTAAAGAGACCCAGAAATATAATAAAGGTGGGTTTACCCACCCAGTTTGAGAAGTCGGCCCTGCCAATGAAGAGACACTTCACACGTGCCAGACTTGTATAAATAAAGGAGGCTAGTGCCTCACTTAGACACAACTCACTTTCTCAGTTTGAGAGACAAGTTATGATATGTTACCGGCAAAGGAGAGAGAGAGTGGTGCATATCTAGGAGAGGACCTTATGTATTAGCATAATAGATCTCTTGGCACTGTATTGGCTATCTATATTAAGGAAGTTGTGCTGGGTTTTCTTCCCCTAGAGGGTTTCCCAGGATAAATGTTGTGTCTCTTGTGATTGTGTATTTCTCAGTGATCTTGGATTATGCTATTGTTATCTAATGAAATGCAAACATCTAGAATAATGGCTTAAACATTAACAAGACCAAGTGTGTCTCCTTGGGGAGTACCAAAAATGTTTGTAAAGAAGAAAGTTGTAACCCTAAAATTGTGTATTGATTATAGATAGTTGAACAAAGTTACAATGAAGAATAAGTATATGTTTCCATGAATTGATGACTTATTTGGCCAACTAAGAGGAGCCACCGTGTTAAAGATTGACCTATGATTCGAGTATCATCAAGTTTGGATCAAGAATGAAGACATCCACAAGACCACTTTTAGAACAAGATACAGACACTATGAATTTGTGGTGGTACCATTTGGACTTACCAATGCACCAACCATATTCATGTGCCTTATGAACGGTGTCTTCCATAAGTACTTGGACAAGTTTATATTAGTCTTTATCTATGATATTCTCATCTAGTCCAAATCTGAAGCAGAGCATGAAGAACATATTAGAATAGTTCTACAAATATTGAGAGAGCAACAACTATACACCAAATTCAGAAAATGTGAATTCTACCAAAAGCAAGTACATTGCTTAGGACACATTATCCTAGAACAAGGAATTGTTGTCGATCCAAAGAATATTAAGGCTATTATGGATTGGCCCACTCCAAGGAACGTGATGGATGTGAGATTGTTCATGGGAATTGCAGGGTACTATCGTAGATTCATCAAAGTATTTGCCAAAATCGGCCATCCTATCATGTCAATGTAGAGGAAAGGAGTGAAATTTGGGTTGACTGAAAAGTGTGAGGAAAGCTTTCAACAATTTAAGCACCTTCTCACAAGTGCACTGATATTAAAGATAACAGATCCAAATAAGACTTTGTAGTGTGTATAGACGCATGTAATGATCAGTATTTAAGAGTGGAACAAAATGAAACACATATCTTTAACATTAAAATAGAGATACAGTGAAACTTAACTTCTATTCAATAAAGAAATCTGATGAAACTATAAAATGCAGAATGAAACAATCTTGCTCAAATGCTAGTAGCTAATCTCTGAGAAGAGATGTGGCAGCTACGTGCATTTGTATTAGCACATTACAATGAGGCATACATGCCTTTTTAGCATAAAAAAGAAATCAGAAAACTCTATACATCCAAAAATCAAACCCTATGAGATGAAGTGCCAAAAGTCATGTGGGCCTCAATGGGGGTAAATTGGTACATCAACTTCACGAGGTCGTAACTTTTGCATATGATCTCCATTGTAGGCGCACAATAGCCCGTTGGAAAGGTCTATCCGAGGACCACACTTTTTGCCTTCACACTCTAACTTTTTATATTGTGTGACTATGGCGATCCCAAAAAACATTGTTTAGGGCCTCAAAACGGCCCCAGAAGTTT
Source organism: Picea sitchensis (assembly GCA_010110895.2). Taxonomy (NCBI): domain Eukaryota; kingdom Viridiplantae; phylum Streptophyta; class Pinopsida; order Pinales; family Pinaceae; genus Picea; species Picea sitchensis. The sequence goes on along the minus strand of SNQJ01S0054204.1, from coordinate 64,617 downwards.
GGGCCTGAAAAGCTAGAAAAAAATCGCCAAGATGAAAATTGTATGTGAGCCAGTTGGAAGAGGTGGGTGGCCATCGATATCCACCTGGATCAATCCTCCCCCCTTAGAAAGAAATGGTCTCCATTGCGTTGAGTTCCCCCATCATATGAGGAAATTTCTGTTGAATTTGGCCCCGGGTGAGCAACTTTCCTTGGTGCAAGAGTTTCTCTACTTTGACAACACGATAAAGTTGAAGCTTTTATTTGCAAGTTCCCTCAACCTGTGTGTCCATTATATGATTTGTGGATGCATTTTCCATCCATTCAGGCTTGATATTTTTTGGTATCAACTGTTCAGTTATCTCTGAGGTGTCCAATAATGGTGGAAAGTATGGCGAGGTCCACATTAAACACTAGGTGCAAACCAAGGAAGGGGTGAATGTTGAGCTCAAAAGCATTGTCACCCACAACATTGGTGATGGTTTAATGTCCATAGTGGAGTGGACGAAGCTTCCAATGGTGTCATGTAAGGAGTTATTTCTACAAGTGCAACCAAACTTTATCTCCCACCTTAAACTTGTGTGGCACCCGATGTTGATCATGGCGTTGCTTGTACTTGGCATTGAAATTCTGCAAAATATCATGAACCTATTGGTGGATGTGTTGGAGTAGTTCAATGAACCGGGTGGGTTTGTTCGCTTCCGTTTGAGCATGGGATGATTATGCCTATGTGGACCCAAGGGGTAGTGCAACATCCATGGTACCCAATGGTTGAAATCCCAACCCCACCTAAAAGGGGCTATGGTCAGTTGAGCTATGTATGGCTATGTTGTAACTGTGTTGAACATAGGGAAGACTCTCATCCCATGTGTGTGAGTTTGGCCATCTATTTGGGGGTGGAAAGACATTGGATTTGGTGATCTTGGTGTCCAGTTGTGACCAGCGGCTCAACCAGAATGTGTTGAGGAACCGACTGTCTCAATCTGAGATGATGGCTTGTGGTATCCCAAAATGTACCCACACTTGTTCGAAGAAGATCTTGGTAGTGGCCTCCGCTGTGATGCTCTTCCTGCAGGAGGCCATAATCGCCATCTTGGAAAATCAATCAACAACCACAAAAACACAGTCATTTCCCTACTTGGTTGAACAAAAATTGATTCGGATTATTTTCGGAATGAAATGAAAGAAAAGATATTACAATTAAATACACATAAAAATTGTCAGAAACAAAGAAACACATCAATACATTATTTATATTAACGAAAGAAATGTACAAAGACTATAAAAATACAGAGTGCAAGACTCGCTAGAATGGTGGCATATTTATCTCTGAGAAGAGATGTGATGGCTACGCTCATTCACAAGAAGATGATTACAATGAGGCTTTGAAGGCCTTTTTATGATAAACATGAATTCCAAAACCCTAGACATCCAAAAACCTAACCCTAGAAGATGAAGCGCCAAAATTCATGTGGGCCCAGTTGGGGTAAGTTAGTACATTAACTTCTCGAAGTCATAACTTTTGCATACGATCTTCATTTTAGGCGCGTTATAGCCCGTTAGAAAGGTATTTTCGAGAAATACACATTATGTCATCAAACTGTGGCTATGTCTACAATTTCATTGTGGCACGCCAAGAAAACACTGTTTAGAGCCCAAAACAGCCCTGGAAGTACAGAAAAGAAGTATTGACATGAAAACTTCCAAATTAAGCTAGTTGGAATAGGTGGGCAGCCACAAATATCCACTTTAAGCTAAGATGAGTTTCTTCTGGCTACTGCTATCAACAATGAAATGAAACGGGGTCCCCTTCACCCACATCTGTGAATGGAAGAGGCGGTCCCTCTCTTCAGTATCTACTAGATATTTTGGTTGAATTGTTACAGTCGTGACAGTAGCAGTACGGTATGCATCGATGATTTTTTTGTTTTCAATATTTTCTAGATCAGATTTTGAATCAGGATTTGGCTCCTTTCTTTGACCTCGGCCACCAATGATTGTTTCAAGTGACATTCATCGGTGTTGTGCCAGGGGATTTTGTGGAAATCGCACCACTTCCCAGTGTCATTCTTTGTCTTTCCTTTACCCTTCTTTTCCTGTGTCCTGGAATGGTTGTCGGAAGGTTGTTGGTTAGGGTCGTATTTACCATGCTTTGGTTGTTGTGTATTTGCAGACTCAAACTCCCATTTGTTCCAGTCCCTAAATTTATGCTCAATTTTGACATCATATCGATAGGCAGCTCCTAATGATGAGATGTTTAGGAAATCCATTTCGGCTTGGATGTACCTATGTAGAGCCCCAAAGTATTTCAGAACTAGATGTCGCTTAGAGTCTTTGATACCCATCTTGGTGTGAAAGGTATGGAAAGTATTTGTTAACTCTGACATTGGTTGGCTCTTCTCTCGCTGCAGTGTGGTCCATCTCACGTACTGGTCTTCATAGTTATCAATAGGGTAGTATTGTTCCTTGACCACATCCACAAAAAAATCCCAAGTGGGCTCAGCCCCATATATTCTTGATTCCTCTATGGAAATTTGCTCCAAGTTTCCCACCAATGTTTGACATGGGGGAGAGCCTTGAGGAGTGCGAAGGTGATATTTTCCCTATCAAAAAAAATTTGAACAGAGAAATAACCTTCTAGCAAATTCAACCATTTTTCTAAGGAATATGCATCTATCTGACCTTCAAATACGAGAATATCAAAATTAACTTGTACCTTTAAGGGAGAGGTTCCTCCAAAGTGGTCACTTGATGAAGATGCACCTGTTGTTATCGACAGGCATTGAAGGATGTGGGAAAAAAATCTCCATCATTGTGTCCCTTTGTCATGCGAGAGCTTGCTCAAGCAAGAGGTTAATAGAATCCTCTCCTTCGTCGTTTTTCTTTTCTACCGCCATAGAGGGTTTCTTGGGCGTGCGAGAGTGATTGTCCTCAAGAGAGACAAGATAGAGACCCAACTTGCTATACTCAGACCTCTTCGAGGACATGCAATGAAAAATGATCAAGAGCAGCCTGCTCTGATACCACTGATCCAGATTATTTTCAGAACAAAATGAAAGAAGAGATATTACAATGAAATACACATAAAAATTGCCATAAACATGGAAATACAACAATACATTATTTCTATTAATGAAAGAAATGTATGGAGACTATAAAAATACAGAGTGCAAGACTCGCTAGAATGGTCGCAGCTTTATCTCTGAGAAGAGATGTGATGGCCACACTCATTCGCAAGAAGATGATTACAATGAGGCTCTAAAGGGATTTTTATGATAAATATCAATTCCAAAACCCTAGACATCCAAAAACCTAACCCTAAGAAATGAAGCGCCAATAGTCATGTGGGCCCCCTTGGGGTAAGTTAGTACATTAACTTCTCGAGGTCGTAAATTTTGTGTACGATCTTTGTTTTAGGTACGTGATAGCCCGTTGGAAAGGTGTTTTCGACAACTACACATTACGTCATCAAACTCTGACTATGTTTATAGTTTGACTATGGCAAGCCAAGAAAACATTGTTTAGAGCCCCAAAACGGCCCTGGAAGTACAGAAAGATGTACTGACATGAAAAATTCCAAAATAAGCCAGTTGGAATAGGTGGGTTGCCACTAACATCCACCTAGATGTTGTGTAGGGCTTTAGGATAGCCCCATAAGTGCAGAACCCGGAATTACAAACAAATGTCCCCATTACAGAGAAACGTGTTGAACTAAAAATTGTCAAGATGAGCCAATTGGAATTTGGAACAGGAGGGTGGCCATCAATATCCACCTAGATAAATCATCCCCCTTGTTACACATCAAAATTACTCACTTCAATGATGAAATATTGTCATCGTTACAAGTGTCGTATTTTAGCCATAAGCTGTCACAAGTGTCGCAAACATCATATTGTCATCTTTCTTATGTCGTGTCTCTAACGACATCATAAGGACACTTAAGACACCTTCAAAGATTGGTTTAAGAAGGAGAAATCATCTGATGAGGTGTACAAAGCATTTGCCATGGAAAAAAACACTTAAAAATGATTTTTGGAAGGCAACGCTCCCCTACCCACTGTTAGGGAGTGCTAGCGCTCCCTGGCCTTCTTTGGGGGAGCGTTGCAACGCTCTATGCACCCTTTTGGGGGAGCGTTGGCCTGTTTCAGCAAATTTTGGGTTGTTGAGGAAAATCAGGGATAAATCCCCCTCATCTCTGGAATTGGTTGGATTTGAATCTGAGGTCAAGGCTACATCTTAGGGAGGATACACAACTGATGGAGAAGGATCCTCAACCTATCCCAAGAATCTCTAAGGTGGTTAGGTATCTACAAGATTATATAATGAGGCCTTCTCATGGTGAAAGGGGATATGGAGAAATAGAGAGGCATCTAACTTATGATCTCATAAGGGATATTTATCAATGAAAGCTACAATCATTCTGATCATGGAACTTTTGAGCAAGGGTCTGGACAAAGAGAGCTTGGTGAAGTTGTTGAATCCACATCTATGGTTGTAAGAACTTTGCTTTGTTTTCATTAATATATATGTGCTTGGCCTGTTTCCTTAAAGTTTATGTGTATTTCTCATGGACTTGTTAGTTTTGGATAGATCTAGTGTGAAGCTAATCATGGTAGGAATAGGAAGTATGTTTTGTCTTTGTTGTTCATTGGATTGCAAGGTTTGTTGAAGAACTTGGAGATCAAGATCAACCTGAATCGAGTGAGGAAAAACTTCATAAAAGGTACTCATACCTTCTTCCCTTTCTTCTTTGATTATTTTAACTTCTTCTAAAGGAATATCAATACCCAAAGTTAGCACCTTTCTGTCTTGGTCATAGGGGTCTAGTATCCAAGAGGAAATCCACTTGTCCCTAGGGGGATTTTCCTGTAATAGAAATTGGCGACTCAACTGGGGAAGGAAATCCTATTTGTATTTCCTTGGTTTTTCCCTGCTCTTTTACCACCTTTCAGATCACTTTCACTAGTTGTTCATCATCCATTTTCCTTCTCCTACCTTCACTTGAAATTTCACCAATTTTCATACATTCTAGGTGAGTTTTTGCATGGTTTTTGGCTCTCTTTTTTAGTTTCTTGGAGGACCAACGCCCCTTGTAGGCCATACCAGAGTGCCAGCCCTCACCTACAGTGTCTTAGGGAGCGTTGCAACACTCTATGCACCCTTCTGGGGGAGCGCTAGTCTCTTTTTTGAGAGTTTTTGCCTTCTTTTGCTCAGTCTTTTGCAGCTTGTTTTGCAAAGGTATTTACCCAGAGTCTTTGGTTGGTTTGTGAAGTTGTTTGGATTGGTTTTTTATGCTTATCACTCCCTCTTGTCTTGATTGGAGCTTGAAACCTTTTTCAGATTTGCGAAATTGTCTTTTCCAACTGCTTTTTGTCAGGACAGATTTGAGCGATTTCTCTTTCTCCCTATCATTTCTTGGATTCTTCTCTGCATTTTATTGTATTCCTTGAATGCTTAATCAGTTGTAGAATCCTTGATGGTGTTATTTCTTTTTAGAACAAGTTTCTACTTGTTTTCTTTCATACCTCACTGCCTTGAGTGCATGCTTTGTTTGTATCCCTTTTGCTTCGTGTCTTTTGCATCTGCATAGGACTCTTTCTCCTGATTGAAAGTAGTGGAGCATTGATGGTTTTCTATTTAATTTTTGTATAAATCATAATCAAACAAAGAAGATAAATGCATTCTTGCTTTTGGGTAGTGAAACTACCTTGCATTTGAAGTAGTGGAATTGCATTTTTTTTGGCATTTTGGGACATTGTGCATCTGGAATGATGATTTTTTTCTCCTTCTCGTAGCATAGCTTTCATCGAAATGAAAATATTGCATATTCATCTCTTTGCATAACTTTTGAGTTGGTAAAAATACCATATTGTCCACGCCATTTTCCTTTTGAGTAACAACAGCCTTAAAAATCAAGCGCTAAACTAAAATTGATTAGACATTTTTACATTTTCTTTTCGCAAACCTACATTGATAGTTGTAGGGATTTGGAATAGGTGTGAAAGATAACTTTCCAAAGTTGTAAACAAACATAGGATATTGTGTTAGGGAGCGGTGAAATCCAATTGCTACATCTTGTCCTGGGAATCCCTTCTCACACAAGGGTCAAACTTGAGCTCGCATTGAGACTAGCAAAGTTACTCACCCTGCTTTATTGGTCTTGGTGTAGAGATTGCACGTATTATGGGGGTCGCTTGAAGGTATACCCACAATGATGAGTGGAAGCCTTTTGAGTTGATTTTGGTCTAGATACCCTTCCCTTGAGTGTGGATCGAACTGTCGATTGTTTCCCCAGGCATCACTGTTGTAGTTGGTAACCTTAGTGGCCTATATCTTTAGGGTCTTTACACAAGGTGACTATGGAGGGGCAAGTCTTCACGGTACCTGGAATCAATGTTGGCAAGACTCACTCAGGCTCCTTGGAGGGTATATCCATGATTATGTGTGGGAGCTTGCACCAAGGCGTAAGTCCGTTGCAGGTTGTCAACGTAAATTTTCCACGTACTCTATCTCAACCCCTTCTTACTTTGTTCCTGCGATGTTGGATTTCATCACCAACTAGTGTGCTCATTGTGAGAAGGCTTTGTTTTCTTGCTTTCTTACTAGATTTTTAGCGTGTGTTGTTTGTTCTCCCTAGCCGAATCTACGTTGGATCTTTATTTTTATGGCGTTAGTTCCCGGAATGACCAATGAAGGAACCCCTTTGCCAGGGGAACCCTTTGTTTTTCCTTCTTATGAAAACGTTGGTCCTCCTTACATCACTACTTTGAGCCTTCCAGGTCTCACAATTAGGTTACCAGTATGGTTGTTTTCCACTCCAGTGATATTGAATGCAGGTGCTTCATCTGTAATCACACCATCCACACATCAACCTCATGTCAATCGTTCTCCTTCTTCACCCGTCAGGTCTCCTTCCATTTCTCCTTCTTCGCCTAGTGGAATCTCTAAAGCGAGTAGCCAGATTGATAAGAAGAAGAAGAAACGAAAAGAGAAGAAGAAGAACCAGAAAGGGACCAAGCCTCCAAATACATCAAATGTTGGATCCAAGCAACCATCTACTGTTAGTAGTGTTGGGAGTGTTGATGAGGTCAGCAAGATTAAAATGAAGAATATGAAACCCAAATTCCCTTGCAGTCTTTGTAAGGATGACCATTTTCTAAGAGATTGCCTTGGTATTCCCAAGGTCTTAGTAATGTGGTCCTCCACGTCATCGGCCCCTGCTAGACATGATGGTGACACCCCATCAACTAGTGACGTTAAGGTTGGTAAGAAGAAGACAACTGTCAAGTTTCCTTGCATGTTATGCAAATGTGATCATTACTCTCACTTTTGTCCCCATATGGATGAGGCTTCTTCTCTTTTGAAAAAGATTCAACTTCCAACTGGTTATCATAATATTTCCCCCAAACCATCATTAGTTGAGGGATTGTTCAATCCATTTACATCCTCGGTCAGTCTGGTTGATTAGGTGGTCATCTAGTTTCCTCCTCGATTGAACCATAAACCCAAGTAGTTGATCCAGTTCTGTCATCGATCAGACCCACTCTTCATCAAAAGAGTGAAACCAAAGTTGTTGATCTGGTTCCGCCATCGGTTGATCCCACTCCTCCATTGAGGAGTGCCAAAGTGCTTGCTCTGGTTACTTCATCAGTCAATCCCACTCCTCCTCTGAAGAGTGCTCAAGTGGTCGATTTGGTTCTACCATCGGTCGATCCCACTCCTCCATTGAGGAGTGCCAAAGTGGTTTCTCTGATTAGATCATCAGTCAATCCCACTCCTCTTCTGAAGAGTGCCAAAGTGGTTGATCCAGTTCCACCATCGGTCGATCCAATTCCACCATCGGTCGATCCTACTCTCCCTCTAGAGAGTAAACCTGATACTGCCCATTTTTTTTCTCGTTGATACAAAATCTACCGTACTGGGGGGCATTCCTCCTTCTCCCACGAAAGCCCCTCCAAGTAATGAGGCCATCCTTTTTTATTGGGGTGCGCTCACTAGACCTTGTCTTCCCTCTCACATTCCTTTCAAGATTACAGTACAGGTTTGTGGTCAGGACGTTCCTCATGCATCGATAGATGAAGGTTCATCCGATAGTATTTTGTCCTCTATTGCTTGGAAAGCTTTGGGTTATCCTCAGCTTATGTTGGTTACCCAAACTTTTTTTTCTTTTAATAGAAGAACCAGTCACCCCTTAGGGATCCTTCCTCAATGTCCCATAACTTTGGGAGGGAAAATTGTCTTTATTGACGTTATGGTAGTCCAGGACCCCTTGGATTTTGATTTACTCCTTGAGCGATATTATGTCTATGCCATGAAAGCTAATGTGTCCACTCTTTTTCATGTGATATCTTTCCCGCACAATGGAAGAATGGTGACTATTGATCAACTTTCATTTGTTGGCCCTGACTTGACCATCAACCCAATGACCTCCCTAACCGGGTCTTATATGCAGTCGGCATCACCCCTGCCACAAGTCAATTATGTGGCGTTGTCTCCCATGACTTCAACTTCTGATGACTTAGATCCGGTAGTTCACATGGTGATCTCTTTGGTAGGGCTATTGGAGCCTGATCTCCTTACCCCTGACGCGACCCTCGACATGTGTTCCTTCTGGAGCATTCTTCTTCCATCCAGTGAAGATATCTTGGAAGCCATGATCGAGTTTTGTCCCTTGACATGGTTTCCTTCCAAAGAATTATCCTCTTGGAAGCCATGATCAAGAAGAATCCACAAGCATAGTTTCTCTTCTCTGTGGCAAGCTTGTTAAAAAATGAAACAGAATTCACAAGCATAGTTCCGCTTCTCTGTGGCAAGATCGTTAAAAAATGATATAGAGGTCACGCACATAGTTTTCCTCTCTATAGCAAGCTCATTAAAAAATGAAACAGAAATATGGGGATTGAACCCGGAGCCTTGAGCATAGTTTTCCTTTTTGTAGAAAGCTCATTAAAAAATGAAACAGAAATCTCAGGATTGAACCCTTGAGCATAGTTCTTTTCCTGTGCCAAGCTCATTAAAAAATGAAACAGTCACCTCTCCTGTCAGGTCGAGTCTTTCACCAGATCTCGTAGATTTCAAGTCGAGTCTTTCATTAGGTTTCGGATTTGAACCTTCATTTCATCCTCCCTTATCCTTTTTCTCCATCTAGTAGAGAAATTGGTGACAACCTCAAATTTGGTGAATGAATTAAAGCTTGGGGGGCATGTCTCCAGCCTTTGATGATCATTCTAGAGTTAAGCCACTAGCTTTCAAGATGGGAGCAGAGTATCGAGCTTAGTCTTTGTTCTTTCTCACGCTCGTAAAAACATGAGAATGTAACCGAGCAACCTTTTATCTCTTTTTCAGGCTCGCATGGATATATGAAAAAGGAATCGCTTGGGTCTTCTTTAATCTCTTTTCAGACTCTCTAAACATGAAAAGATTACCGAGTGATCTTCCTTCATTTCACACTCGTTGAAAGGTTTGAAAGGGTGTCTTTCGAGTGGTATTTTATCTCTTTTTCGGCCTCGCAAGACTAAAATTACGAAAAAGGACAACACTAGAGTCGTCTTTAAGTTCTTTTCAGACTCTCTAAATATGAAAAATCACTGAGTTTACCTTCTCTGGACTCGTTAAACAATCATACATTGAAGGGCCCATATGGGATCGAACCCTTACTTCTTCCAGTTCATTAAACAAAGGAAGAGGGACTTACCGAAGGTGAGTTATATCGAACATGTGTTGTCCTCCTCGAGCTCGTTAAATCAAAAAGAGGTACTCGTCTATCTGGATGGGGAGGAAATTGAAGGAAGCAAGCCAAGCAGTTTTTTAGAAAATTACCAGTAACTCTTACGGTCGCCCTTGAACATGGTACTTTGTCTTTGCACGCATTTTAAATCTGTTGAACCTCTGCACTGAACCAATCCTCTAAGTTTTCTTATTCCTTTGGGTCACCCGACGAAAGTCACAGTATCCATTGCATCATCATGTTTTGGTCCATGTCAAGTTTCTGTTGTTGTGCCTCAGTGTTCAAGGGAAGTATCTACCTCAAGAGTCAGCCATCACAAATTTCCTGTTTAAATACCTGTGTCAATCCATGTTCATTTGATCTACCAATTTACATCTTTGTGTTAGTTTCGTGTCGTTGATGGGGGATACATCAAGACCCTCATGCGGCGAGTCTATTCCTGTCAACCTCAACACATTATCCAGGAACTAGACTTAGAAACCAGTTAGTACCTTGGGACCTGCATGCCTCAATGGAAGGCCTCCTCGCTTCCGACAATGGGTTTACATCATTGGCCCATGATCGAGTGATTCCACGAATGTTCGACTTCATCTCATCCATTCACATTCATTGGAATGTACTAGGGTGCCTTGGGAATCATTGACATCAATGGTGATTTCCCTCGCACTTGTTAATGGTTTACCTCATTGATCGGTAATCAAGTGGTTTCTACCATGTTCGACATCAGGACATCTATTCACATGGTTAGACTCGTACTGCATCGGGATCAGTAAGAAGACCCTAGGTTGAGTGATCACTCTGATATGTACTTTGCCCAGGTTGTGACGGAGTTTCTCTTGAATATTGACACATATATTGTCACATAGATCCACTTTGTATTGGTATGTGGCTATGTCTTGTCATCTCGTATATCCACAGTGTATTTTTTGTGGCTACGATCAGTTCATGTCATGGAATTATATATCCACATTGTATCTTCGGTGGCTATACCTTTTTTTCAATATAATTATGGATTTGTAGTGTATCTTATGGCAGCCATACCTTGCAAGTCTTTATCACCCAAGCATAGGTATAATTGCCTTGGGTTTGAAACATATCATAATACTTGTTTGATGGTTGTGTGCAGATTCTTCCAGGTTCTCTGAGTCTATACTCTTGCTCGAAAAAGTCTACAAAGTACTTCAGTCATCAGTTTTCGTCTTCTAACTTCGTACTTTGGGAGGAAATCTGTAACACATCAAAATTACTCACTTCAATGATGACCTATTTTCGTCGTTACAAGTGTCACATTTTAGCCATAAGTTGTCGCAAGTGTCGCAAACATCATATTGTCATCTTGCCTATGTCGTGTCTTTAACGACATCATAAGGACACTTAAGACACCTTCAAAGATTGGTTTAAGAAGGAGAAATCATTTGATGAGGAGTACAAAGCATTTTCCATGGAAAAAACCACTTAAAAATGATTTTTGGAAGGCAACGCTCCCCTACCCACTGTCAGGGAGTGCTAGTGCTCCCTGGACTTCTTTGGGGGAACGTTGCAACGCTTTGTGCACCCTTTTTGGGGAGCGTTGGCATGTTTCAACAAATTTCGGGTTGTTGAGGAAAATTAGGGATAAATCCCCCTCATCTCTGGAGTTGGTTGGATTTGAATATGAGGTCAAGGCTACATCTTAGAGAGGATCCACAACTGATGGAGAAGGATCCTCAACCTATCCCAAGAATCTCTAAGGTGGTTGGGTCTCTACAAGCTTATATAATGAGGCCTTCTCATGGTGAAAGGGGATATGGAGAAATAGAGAGGCATAAAACTTATGATCTCATAAGGGATATTTATCAGTGAAAGTTACAGTCATTTTGATCATGGAACTTTTGAGCAAGGGTCTAAACAAAGAGAGATTGGTGAAGTTGTTGCATCTACATCTATGGTTGTAAGAACTTTGCTTTGTTTTCATTAATATATATGTGCTTGGCCTGTTTCCTTCAATTTTATGTGTATTTCTCATGGACGTTTTCCTTTTGGATAGATCTAGTGTGAATCTAATCATGGTAGGAATACGAAGTATGTTTTGTCTTTGCTGGTCATTGGATTGCAGGATTTGTTGAAGAACTTGGAGATCAAGATCAACCCGGATCGAGTGAGGACAAACTTCATAAAAAGTACTCATACCTTCTTCCCTTTCTTCTTTAATTAGTTTAACTTCTTCTAAAGGAATATCAGTACCCAAAGTTAGCACCTTTTTGTCTTGGTCATAGGGGTCTAGTATCCAAGAGGAAATCCACTTGTCCACAGGGGGATTTTCCTATAACACCCCCTTAGGAAGTAATGGTCTCCATTGCGTTGAGTTCCCAGGGAAGAGTGGAAAGCGTTTTTTGAATCTGAATCTTGGTGAGTTGTGTTCCTTGTTGGAGAAGTTGTGTTGCTTGATCTGTGGAAGGCTATCATGAACCTGTTGTTGGTGGGGTTGAATTTGTTCCACCTACCTGTTGTCTCTGGGATTGACAGGGCATTGTGTAGACACCATTGTAGGTGAAGAAACAATATTTTCTTTTTCTTCTACAATTTGCTTCTGCTGGATAGAAGGTGTTGAGGCTGTCGTGGTTGTAATGGCCTTCTATGCATCTTTTGAACATACCATCATGAGGATAAATTTTGCAATATGAGAGATTACCTTGCAGCATTGTTTTGGTGGAACAGTAATCAAAACTACCTCTGGTATCCTGTAGAGTTGACCCCCAAGAGTAATAATGACACTACGGTGTCAAGACTCATAAACAACATGACGTTTCGACATATATGGTTGATCCAAGATCTTTTCGTCAGGTGACTTATTAAAGAATTGTATTAAATGAGCATAAACTAAAGTACACCTTAAAGAAGGAAAACCTCAAAAGGAAAGAGACATAAGAATGAAATATGAACACAAAAACTTGATAACGGAGTTAGTCCCTGGTGGAATACGTCTTCGGGTCCTGCTATCAAATGGGTAGGCCTTTTTATTAACTCCATAAAAGAATTGGGAAAAATACATAATTATATCTCATTCTGGAGTTAAGCTACAAAATCTTTGCTCAGATCAGAAAAAAAACATTACCACTATGTTCGTGGCATCGAATTACCTAAAAATGACTATCTCCACGCCTCGATCTGAGTCTGGAACTTTCAGGCCCAAGAGACACCCCTACCTCAGTTTTCATGCCCTACCTCTGCAATAAATGACTGGGAAAAATCTTGAAAAGTGTGCCATGTCTCGAAATCCATGCCAAAATCTATACGGGCGCGCACTTGGTTCTCCTCCCTTCCCCCGTACACTGGCGGAGGCCCCTTTTTATACTAAAATATGGGCAATTATGAATAAATGAAGTGGTTTGTGCATTGGTTGGCGTATGCTATATTAAGCCTTTGGTTGGCGGAGGTCCCGGGGTCGAACCCGCGGGCCTCCGTTTTGTTTGGTGTGTCATTTGGTGGTTGGCTAAAATGGTCGAGATACCACCATAATGGCAGCGTTTTTGTTATATCGTTAGTGGTGACTATATATAGCGGGGGGTTTCAAATTTGGTTGCATGGATTAGCATATAACCAAGGGTTAGGCTGAGGACCTAACCCTTTTCTTCCACCCATATAGAACATTATTAAACTTAACTAAAATTTGTTTCATATTATAGACAAGGACTATGTAGTGGCATGTTGGATAGCTCGACGTTGTAAGGCCTTTGGGCTAGGAGATTAGGAGTTCGACTCTCATTGGCTTGAATATATTTTTTAATAAAATGTATTGTAAGAGGCCAATGGGGGGTTTCCACGTGGCAACCTTTCATTGGTTGTCCTCTGCCACGTATCAGCTCGAGACTGGAACACATAAATTTCCACATGTACCTGTAAGGATATGCCACGTAAACCTATAACATGGTGCCACATCTCCCTATACAGACATGCCATGTGTCACCCTTGCAGTGGTGACACGTGTCACCTTGACCTTTGACTTTTTGACCAAGTTTGACATGAACTTTGACCATGTATATCTTTCGATCCGTAACTCTGTTTGACAAGTTGTTTACGTCGTTAGAAATCTTGCGACACGCTCTTCACGATCATGCCATTTTTACTGAGTTTTGGGAACCTTGAATTTTTTCCCTTTCTCTGTCTGTTGAAGCCATTATGAACATCTCGAGTTGTCTCTGTGAGTTATGAGTTGTTCTTAGCCTTCTCTAGATCCTTTTTGGATCACACCTTCCCACTAATAGATTTTTGGACCACCAAAAGCTTTCATCAATCAACTGGTAAGTGAGGGAAGAGTCCCCTCACTTTGTCATTCTCAATCCACTTTTCCTTGCTTGGATGTGTGCCCTTCAAGCCTACTCGAAGATAATCAACATCACCCCTGTGTGAAGTCCTCTTCCTTTTGTCTAGGATGATATCTTCCTATAACTCATCCAAGTACTCAAGTGAAAACTCATCAACTGAAGGTATTGAAACTTCCTCATCCTGATCCATGATCATGGGAGGCTCAAAAAGTTTCAAGTTCTCTACGTTCACAACGGAGTAAATCTGCACATAAGGTGGAAGATCTAAACGAAAAGCATTAGTGTTGCTTTTCTCCAAGATAGTGAAGGGTCCATTTCGGATAGGCTTGAGTTTCTTGCCTTCACCCTTCAATCGTTCCTTGCTGATGTGAAGCCATACCCGGTCTCCAACCTTGTGCTTGTCATGTCGAGATTTATATTGTGCTTGACTCTTCTCCAACTGTTCCTCGACTTCCTGGTGTATCTGTTGGATCCTCTGGATGAATTTGCGAGCTCTGTCCTCTGTCTGTTCTTCATTCACATCGGCATCTCTCCCATACATCAAGTCCAAAGGAACCTTGGGTAGATACCCAAAACATGTCTCAAAAGGTGAACTCTGAGTGGATGAATGTAAATCTCGGTTATAAGCACGTTGTACATAGGGTATATGTTCATCCCATAACTTAGGATGCTCGTTGCAGTAGCCTCGAAGAAAAAGTACCACTGTTATGTTTACCTCCTTTGTTTTTCTGTTGATCTATGGATGAAAAGTAGTACTCCTCTTCAATTTGGTGTTAATCATTTTCCACAAGCTAGTCCAAAAATCCCCAAGGAATCGAGTATCTCGATCCGAGACAATGGACATGGGAAACCCAAAGTGAACCCAAACATGCTGAAAAAAGATATTAGCAGTCCGCTTAGTAGTGATTTGCTTTTTACATGGTATCAAGATACACATCTTGCTTAACCTATCCACTAAGACATACAAATAGTCATGACCCCCTTTGGTCATTGGTAAACCCCCTACAAAATCCATGGAAATGTTTTCCCATGGATGGGATGGAACAAGAAGTGGTGAGTATAGCCCCAATTTTCTATTAGTGGGCTTACAAGTAGAACACATCACACACCCCTTTACATATTTAGTTACAATTTCTTTCATTTAAGGCCAATAACAAAACCTTTGCAAATGAGCCATAGTTTTTTCTACCCCAAAATGCCCAAACACAAGAGAAGTATGAGCTNAGCCCCAATTTTCTATTAGTGGGCTTACAAGTAGAACACATCACACACCCCTTTACATATTTAGTTACAATTTCTTTCATTTGTGGCCAATAACAAAACCTCTGCAAATGAGCCATAGTTTTTCCCACCCCAAAATGCCCAGACACAAGAGAGGTGTGAGATTCTCATATTACATGGACTCGTTCACTTGTAGGAATACATAGCTTCCCAAGATGATAGAGTAATTTTCCCTGCAGACAATAGTTCTCTACCTGTGCACCATGGGTTAGCTTCTCATATACTTCTTTAAAATCTTCATTAATGGCATATTCTTCTACATAGCTATCATGATATAAGGAAGTATTCTTCAAAATAATAGAAGTAGAAATAGGAGGTCTAGAAGGCATATCGACTACCTTATTACTTATACCCTTATTGTACTTGATTACCAAATGAAATTGTTGTAGAAAACTCATCCATTTGTAGTGTTGAGATTGTTGCGGTTTGGTCTGTGCTTGAAGATACTCTAAGGGTTGGTGATCTGTATGTATGATGGTTTCCTTCCCTAAAAAGTAGTGCTTCCCTTTCTTTACACTCTAAACTAATGCATACAACTCTTTATCATATGTAGGATAGTTAACAACATCTTGGTTAAAAGTCTCAGAGTGATAACAGATATCCTTACGATATTTCATAAATACTGCACCCATGGCGTATCTGTTGGTATCTGTCTCGATCTCAAAAGGCTATTGAATATTCGACAATGCTAATACTGGTGTAGTATTGATCTTCTCCTTCAAAGTGTCGAAAGCTTTTTGTTGCTTTCCTTCCCACTGAAAACTGTTCTTCACATCGGTTAATGCATGCAAAGGAGTTGCTATAAAGGAGAAGTTTGAAATGAACCTCCTCCAATACTGGACTGCATCCAAGAAGCTCCTGATATCGGTAACACTTTTTGGCTCAGGCCAATTTACAATTACATCAATTTTGGAAGGATCAATCTTCAATTGTCCTCCTCCCATGATATGACCTAAGTATACAACTGCAGTCTTGACAAATTCACATTTAGACATTTTTAAATACAACTTTTCCCTTTGCAAAGTATCCCATACCTACTTTACATGCCTCACATGCTCATCCCAAGTCCTGCTAAAAATAAGAATGTCATCTAAATATACAATCACAAAATCATCTAGGAAAGGCCTAAATACAACATTCATCACACCCATGAAAGTTGTCAGAGCATTACAAAGCCCAAACGACATAACTAACCACTCAAACAATCCTTGTTTGGTTTTAAAGGCAGTCTTCCATGCATCTTGTTCTGTGACCCTAATTTGATGATATCCACTGCGCAAATCCAACATAGTGAAATAAACAACATTCTTTAATTGATCAAGTAAATCATCTATACGAGGAAGAGGGTATCGATTTTTCAACATGATTTTATTTAAAGCCCGGTAATCGACACGCATTTTTCATGTGCCATCTTTCTTTGGAGTCATCATGATCGGAGAACCACAAGGAGATGAACTGGGCTTGATGACCCCTTGATCCAATAAACCTTGTACCTGCTTCTTGATCTTTGTCATCTCCACAACTGACATCCTGTACATGCCCACATTAGGAAGAGGAGAATCTTGTTGAATATGTATCTCATGTTGGATTTCCCTCTTTGGAGGAAATCCATCAGGTTCCTGAAAAATATCATCATACTTAGAAACAATATCAATTAATTCCTTTTTATGAGATGGGTCACACCCTTGGAAAGTGTCGGATGTCCCAATATCTTTCTCTCTTACGACCATGAGTACATATCTCTTATTAGTGGTTATGAGTCTTTTCATTTGCCCTGCACTAACAAGTGTTGTATTTACCCTCATGTTGTGAGCTCTAACAATATATTCCACTCCCCCTTTAGTAAGGTGGTATTTGTTCTCATGACGAAAGAAGACAGCTTTTCTATCATAAAGATAAGGACTTCCCAACACTATGCCACATATATCAAGCGGTACAACATCCAAATCCACTTCATTAATCAACTTCGAAGCAATAGCAAATTTGATCCTACATTGTTTGGTGACATTAAGTTTTTCCTTATCACATACCCAACCAAGAGGATAATGCTTCGGATCTGGTTTCGTTTAAAGACCCATCTTCTTGACAAGTGCTTCAAATATTAATTTTACTTGGGAACCCGGATCAAATAATGTATCTATCTTAGTATGTTTAGATACAACTTGTATATGAAATAACTCATTCCTCTTTCGTTCATCAACATGAGATTCATTATTGGAACTTGAACTAGCATGAAGGAAATCTTTACCTTGTACTCCAACCGTTGTGATCTTTCCTTCATCTCCTGAATCAGAACCAAGATCTTGTTGTACTGTAGCAACGGTCTTTGTCTTCCCCTTTCCACAGAACTATTTTGGTTTCTTTTCTAGATGCAGTTTCCAATAGTGTTCTTCATCGTGACCGCTCTTCTTGCAATTAGTGCAAGTTGGTTTTCCTCCTCTCGTTACTGTAGCGGTCTTCTTGTCCTTCCTTTTGAACTTCTTGAAAGTCTTTTGTGGGAAATAGGAAGGTTTCTTCATGGGATCTTCTTGAACATGTTTCCCCCTGTTCTCAAGGTGAGTGGCCTGCACACAAACTTCGTCAAGACTAGTGGGATTAAACAAGAGCAAGGTATGACAAATATAACTGTGAAGTGCACCAATATACTTCATTAAAGTTTTATAAGAATCCAAAGTAATATTAAATGCAAGAGCTTTCTTCCTAAATTCTTCTGTGAAACTTTGTATAGTCTGACCTTTACCTTTCCTTAAAGTTTTCCATTCCATCATTGCTTTATGTAAATACCCTAATGAATAGAACTGCTTCCTTATCTCTGATTTAAATTTTGACCATGAGGAAAGAAGATTACCACACTTACTTTTGTCAGGTAGCTTACTCTCCCACCATACGAGAGCAGTGCCTTCCAACCAAAGAGAAGTCAGATGCACTTTAACCTCCTCTTCATGAATATGCTAAACACAACAATATACTTGAACCTATCAGATCCAATTATCTAGCTTTTCAGGATTAGCATCTCCATTAAACATAGGTAAAGAAAATTTCACATCAATCTTTAATAATGGTTTCTTAAAAGAGGCTTTATGGCTAGAATGATGAGAATGATGAGAATGCTCAGAGGAATAAGAACTAGAACTTGAAGGTGAAGATGGAGGCTCATGAGGGTCTCCTCTAGCCCCTTGGTTTACCGAAGCATCATCATCGGGTGGTGCTTCATTTTTCTTCCCTTTCTTCTTCATCCTCTTATCTTAATCTCCATACATTTTCTCGACCATGTCTGATATGCGATAGAAGACCATGTGAAATTTTTTCTCCTGTTTATCACGTTTGTCCTCTTCTGCAATCTTCTTCCTTCGAGATGCACGACCAACTTCAGGATTGAAAGTATTCCTTCACCCTGCTTATGCTTGGCCCTAGTAAGCATTCATACTCAACAATTCAAGTCAAAGATGACTGCTCTGATACCAACATGATCCGGGATCTTTTCGTAGGGTGACTTATTAAAGAATTGTATTAAATGAGCATAAACTAAAGTACACCATAAATAAGGAAAAGCTCAAAAGGAAAGAGACATAAGCACGAAATATGAACACAAAAACTTGATAACAGAGTTCTTCCCTGGTGGACTACGTCTTCGGGTCCTGCTCTCAAATGGGTAGGCCATTTTATTAACTCCACAAAATAATTGGGCAAACTACATAAGTATACCTCATTCTGGAGTTAAGCAACAAAAGATTTGCTCAGATCAAAAAACAAGCATCACCACCGCGTTTGTGGCGTCGAATTACCTAAAAATGATTGTCTCCATGCCTCGATCTGAATCTGGCACTTTCAGGCCCAAGAGACACCCGTGCCTCGGTTTTTGTGCCCTGCCTCTGCAATAAATGACTGGGAAAAATCTTGAAAAGTGTGCCCTGTCTAGAAATCCATGCCAAAATCCATATGGGTGCACCCTTGGTTCTCCTCCCTTCCCCCGTACACTCGCGGATGACAGAGGTCCCGAGGTCGAACCTGCAGGCCTCTGTTTTGTTCGGTGTATCGTTTGGTGGTTGGATAAAATGGCGGAGATACCACCATAATGGCGAAATTTATGTTATACCATTGGCAGTGGCTATATATAGATGGGGGGTTTCAAATGTGGTCGCGTGGATAAGCATATAACCAAGGGTTGGGCCGAGGGCCTAGCCCTTTTCTTCCGTCCATATAGAACATTATTAGACTTAAATAAAATTTGTTTCATATTATAGACAAGGACTATGTAGTGGCATGTTGGCTTGTATGGAGTTGTAAGGCCTTTGGGCTAGGAGGTTAGGAGTTAAACTTCCGTCGTCTCCAATATATTTTTTAATGAACTATATTGTAAGAGGCCAATAGGGGGGTTGCCACATGACAACATTTCATTGGTTGTCCTTGCCACTTGTGAACCGAAGACTGGAACACATAACCTGCCACATGTACCTGTAAGAATCTACCACGTATACCTATAACATCGTGCCACATCTCCCTGTACGGGTGTGCCACGTGTCACCCTTGCAGTGGTGGCACATGTCACCTTGACCTTTGAATTTTTGACCAACTTTGACCTTAACTTTGATCGCTTATATCTTTCGATCCGTAACTCTGTTTGACGATACGTTTACACCGTTAGAAATCTTTTGACGCGTTCTTCGTGATCATACCATTTTAACTGAGATTTGGGAACTTTGAATTTTTTCCCTTTCTATTTCTCTTGAATCCATTCTGAGCGTCCTGAGTTGCCTCTGCGAGTTCTAAGTTGTTCTTAACCTTCTCTGGATCCTTTTTGGATCAATGGTTGGCCCAAAACAACATCACAAACATCAAGAGGGGAAACATCGCACACTACCTCATCCTTGAAGGGTTGGATTCCATAGGACATGCGACACTGCTAGCTGATACGGAGATCTCGTCCATGGTGAAGCCACTCGATGTTGTATGGTTGCAGGTGTGGTGTTGTCGACAACCCCAACTGTTTGACGACCTGAGCTGAGATAAGGTTCTTCTAGCTATCGCTATCAACAATGAAATGCAACGGGGTCCCCTTCACCCACATATGTGAATGGAAGAGGCTCTCCCCCTCTTCGGGATCTACTGGTTCTTCTGGTTGAATTGTTGTGATCACGACAGTAGCAGTAGGGTCTGCGTCGATGATCTGTCTATTTTCAATATTTTTTGGATTAGATTATAAATCAGTGTTCGGCTCCTTGTCTTTGACCTTGACCACCAATGATTGTTTCATGCAACATTCATCGGTGTTGTGCTAGGTGCGTTTGTCGAAGTCACACCACTTCCCAATGTCATTCTCCGTCTTTCATTTACCCTTGTTTTCCTGTGTCTTGGACTAGTTTTCGGAAGTTTGTTGGTTAGGGTCATCTTTACCATGCTTTGTTTGTTGCATATTTGCATACCCAAACTCCCATTTGTTCTGGTGCCTAAATTTTAGCTCGATTTTGACAACATATTGATAGGCAGCTCCCAATGATGAGATGTTTAGGAAATCCATTTCGGTTTGGATGTACCTATGCAGAGCCCCATGGTATTTCAAAACTAGATGTCACTCAGAGTATTTGATACTAAGCTTGATGCACAAGGTATGGAAAGTATTTGTGAACTTTGGCATTGTTTGGTTGTTCTCTTGTTGTAGTGTGATCCATCTCATGTACTGGTCTTCATAGTTATTGATAGGGTAGTATTGTTCCTTGACCACATCCACAAAAAAATCTTAACTGGGCTCGGCCCCATATATTCCATATTCCTCTATGGAACTTTTCTCCTAGTAAGTTTCCCACCAATGTTTGACTTGGGGGAGAGCCTTGAGGAGTGCGAAGGTGATCTTTTCCCTCTCAGAAAAATTGTGAACAGAGAAATAACCTTCTAGAAAATTCAACCATTTTTCTAAGGCATCCGCATCTATCTGACCTTCAAATACGGGAATCTCAAATTCAACTTGTACCTTGAAGGGAGAGGTTCCTCCAAAGTGGTCACTTTATGAAGATGTGCATGTTTCTATCTACAAGCGTTGAAGGATGTGGGAAAAATTATCCATCGTTTCGTCCCTTTGTCATGCGAGAGCTTGCTTAAGCAACATTTAGAATCTTTCGCTCGGTTTTTTTTCTTTTATACCACCATAGAGGGTTTCTTGGGTGTACGAGAGTGTTTTTCCTCAAGAGAGACAAGCTCAAGACCCAACTTGCTATACTCGGACCTCGTTGGGGACATGCACTGAAAAATGATCAAGAGCAACCTACTCTAATACCACTGATCTAGATTATTTTTGGAATGAAATGAAAGAAGAGTTATTACAATGATATACACATAAAAATTGCCAAAAACAAATAAATATGGCAATACATGATTTCTATTAATGAAAGAAATGTATAGAGATTGTAAAAATACAGAGTGCAAGACTCGCTAGAATGGTGGCAACTTTATCTCTGAGAAGAGATGTGACGGCTATGCTCATTCACAAGAAGATGATTACAATGAGACTCTCAAGTCCTTTTTATGATAAACATGAATGCCAAAACCCTAGACATCCAAAAACCTAACCCTAGGAGATGAAGAGCCAAAAATCATGTGGGCCCCATTGGGGTAAGTTAGTACATTAACTTCCTGGGGTTGTAAATTTTTGCATACGATATTTATTTTAGGCGCATGATAGCCCATTGGAAAGGTATTTTATAGAACTACACATTATGTCATCAAATTGTGACTATGTCTACAGTTTAACAGTGGCAAGCCAAGAAAACGTTGTTTAGAGCCCCAAAACGGTCCTGGAAGTACAGAAAGATACACTGACATGAAAACTTCCAAAATAAGCCAATTGGAATAGGTGGGTGGCCACTAATATCCACCTAGATGTTGTGTAAGGCTTCAAGATAGCCTCGTAAGTGCAGAACCCACAATTACAAAGAAATGTCCCCATTACAGAGAAACGTGTTGAACTGAAAACTGTCAAGATGACCTAGTTGGAATTTGGAACAGGTGGGTGGCCACCAATATCCACATGTATCAAAGGCTCAACATGTAGTCCATCAATATGTATTCCCAGGGCTTGTCGGGAATAGGAAGAGGGGTGTACATGCCTTGTTTCTTAATGGTCGGTTTGGCAATGGCACAAGCCGTGAATGACCTGATATACTTGTTGACATCCTGTTGAAGTTTCGGCCAATATAAATGTTGTTGCAACACTACCACTACCTTTTCTATGACGACGTGTATTCCCACCCAAATATAGTGAGCTTCCCAAATCATCTTCACTCACTCACTTGATGGGATGTCGAGATGGACCAGATGGCACAACAACATGTCCTGAAGATGGAAATCAATGACAGTGTCTTTATGCCAAACATATGGTAGGTAGTGGTGAAGTCGGGATCTCTCTCGTAGAGTTGGGGCCATCAGAAGGTCTCATGTCCACAAGAGTACAGAACCATGTTTAATGTTTCAATTGGAGGTCGATTGAGGTATTCAACGACGCAGTTGGTGCTCCTTGTCTTATATTTGATGCTGAGATGGAAATTCTACAAGTATGTGGACCACTTCTAATGGTGGTCATTCAACAATTTTCCTTGTGTCTGCATGAACTACAGAGGCTTATGATCAATGTGGATGGTTGTCTCCTTCCTAATATTGTAATGCCTCCACTGGCGGTATTCTTGTACAATGGAGTACATTTATTTGTCATAAGTGGGGTACTTACAGACGGTATCTTATAGTGTCTCACTATGATACGCCACAGAATGTTTGTGCTAAGTGAGAATTGTGTTTGCAGCATAGTCTGAAGCATCTGTCCCAATCTCAAAAGGTTGTTGCAGGTCAGGTAATGAGAGCACTGAGGCTTAGCACAAGCGTTGCTTCAAATCATCGAACTCTTTCTGTTGCGACTGGACCTACACAAACTTTGCCTTGCCACCATTCAAAAAGACCTTCTTTGGACTTGAAGGCAGTCTTCCATACATCGGTCTGCTTTATTGAGACCTGGTGATAGTCGTACTTCAAATCAATCTTATTGAAGTATTTGGCCCCCTTGAGCTAGTCAAGGAGATCGTCAATTCATGGAATTGGGTATCGATTCTCGACTGTGATTTTATTTAGGGCTCGGTAATTAATGCAGAGTCGCCAGGTCTTGTCTTTCTTCTACACAAGAACGATTGGGCTTCCACAAGGTTATGATCTTGGTCATATGTGCCCCCTTTCGAGCAGCTCTTGGATCTGGTGCTTGATTTCCTCATTTTCTAATAGAGAGCGGTGATAGACTAGCCCATTAGATAGCGGTGTGTTGGGCATTAGATCAATTGAATGGTTGACCTGACAGTGCAAAGACACCCCAGTGGGTGAGGAAAATATGTCTTTGTATTCTTCCATGACCTATCCACTTGCTTATTTTGCATGGAGAGACCCGTCGTGGAGGCCATGGATGTGGTTACAACCTTCCGCTCACTTTGAGCACGAATCATGAAGAAGACAAACTTCTCAGTCTAAGAGATGACCTTCCTGCATTGCTTGTCAGAGATCAATGAAATGACAATAGGTGGGACTACCCTGGGTATACTGTAAAATTTCATGTCCAAAGTAATAATAACACTACAAGGCCTAGACTCATATACAACATGACATTTCCATAAATAAGTTTGACCCAAAAGAACATCACAAACTTCAAGATGGGCGACATCACATAATACCTCATCTTTGAAGGGCTTGATGTTGTAGGGTAGGCAACATTATTTGTTGACGCGGAGATCGCTCCCTTGGTAGATCCATCCAATGGTGTATGATTATGGGTGTGGTGTTGTTAGTAGAGCCAAGCGCTTGATGACCTCCACTAAGATGAGGTTATTTTGGCTACCACTATCAACAATGAAGTGCAATGGAGTACCCTTCACCCACATCTGTGAATGAAAGAGACACTCACCTTCCTCCAGTTCATCAGGTTCACCGAGTTAGATCTTAGTGGTAGCAACGGTGGCACTAGGTTCTACGTCAATGATCTATCTCCCTTTTTCTAGTTCTGACTCAGAGTCAAAACCCACATCTGATTCAGAGGCTTTCACCTCAACCATTAATGACTGCTTTGAGCGACATTCAACGGTGTTATGCTAGGGGCTCTTATAGAATTCACACCACTTCCTAGTGTCTTTCTTTGTATTCCCATTGTCCTTCTTTGTTTGTGACTTAAAATGGTTTTCTTGAGGTTCTCCATCCTTTCTTTGTCCTTTATTCTGTGGGTTGGGATTGCCTTTGCCCAACTTCTATTGTGAGGGGTTCGCAGACCCAAACTGTTGCGTCTTTTGTTTAAGATTCTACTCGATTTTGACAACATATCAATAGGTCGCGCCCAAGGACGAGATGTCCATAAACTCCATTTTTGTTTAGATGTATCTATGCAGACTATTGTGATACTTAAGCACCAAATGTCGATTAGAGTCTTTGATACCCAGGTTGGTGCGCAAGGTATGGAAGACATTGGTGAAATCTGGCACGGTATGGCCCCTTTATTTTCGCAATGTGGTCCATCTTGTATATAATTCGTCATAAATTCCAATAGGGTAGTATTGTTCCTTAATAACATATTTGAAAGAACCCCAAGTGGGTGCGACTACAAATAATTTAGATTCCTCTATTTCCTTTTGCTCGTAGAAATTCTCCCACCAATCTTTGACATGGGGGACAACCTTAAGGAGAAAAAATGGAATCTTTTTCTCTATTGGAAAAGTTATGGATAGAAAAATACCCTTCTAGAACGTTTAACCATTTGCCTAAAACATATGCATCTATTTGACCTTCAAATATAGGAATATCAAAATTGATTTGTACCTTGAAGGGGGCGATGCCTCCACTTGAGGAAGATGTGTCACTTGTTAGCAGTTGTCGAAGGATTTGCGCAAAATTATCCATCATATTATTACTTTGTCATGTGAGGGCTTCCTCGAGCAACAATTTAAAGGGATCTCCTACCTCATCATCTCTCTTTTTTTCGCCCATGGGCGACCGTCGGGTTTGGCGAGGCGGATCTTGCAAAGGCTCAATTAGTTCGAGTCCCAACTGCTTATACCCTACCCTCATTGGGGACATGCACATAGAAAAAAATGAAGAGCAGACCGCTCTGATACCATTGATCCAGATACAATGAAACTTAACTTCTTTTCAATAAAGAAATCTATTGAAACTGTAAAATGCAAAATGAAACAATCTTGCTCAAATGGTGGTAGCTAATCTCTGAGAAGAGATGTGGTGGCCACACACATTCATTTGAGCACATTACAATGAGGCCTCTATGCATTTTTAGCATCAAGAAGTAATCAGAAAACCCTAGACATCCAAAAACCTAACCTTAGGAGATGAAGTGCCAAAAGTCATGTGGGCTCTGATGGGGGTAAGTTGGTACATCAACTTCCCAGGGTTGTAACTTTGCATACGATCTCTGTTTTAGGCGCACGATAGCCTATTGGAAAGATCTATCTGTGGACTACACATTTTTCCGTCACACTTTAATTGCATCTACAATGTGACTGCGACGAGTACAAAAAACATTGTTTAGGGCCTCAAAACGGCCCCGAAAGTTTGGGACTCGAAAAGCTAGAAAAAAACAGTCAAGATGAAAACTGTATGTGAGCCAGTTGGAAGAGATAGTTGGCCACCAATATCCACCTGGATCAAGTAAAGAAGGACTTGGCAAATACCTGGTGCAGGATGGTCATGTGGTGAGTTATGAGTCTAGAAAGTTAAAGGAACATGAAAGGAAACATGTCACCCACGATTTAGAATTGAAAAACATGTTTCATGCACTAAAAATGTGGTCACACTACCTGATGGGAAGAAAGTTTGTATTGATGATTGATCACAGTGGGTTGAGATATGTATTTGTTCAACATCTCTTGAATGCCTTACATAGTAGATGGTTATCCTTTCTTAGTGAATATGATTTTGAGAGACAACACATAAAGGGGAAAGAGACTAAGGAAGAAGATGCCCTCAACATAAGCATGTAAGTAATGCATCTGGAAAAATTTAGTGCCTGTGAGTCAGATTTGAAGAATATAATAAAATTGGCCTTACATAATGATGGACAATTTGTGCAACTGAGAGAAATTGTGTTGCACCAACCACTAGATCGAAAAGGTGAAGGCTATTAGCTGACTAAAGAAGGATTGCTAATATACAGGGGCAGATTATACATTCCCAATTCAGTAGAATTGAAGAAACTTATATTATATGAACTGCATAAGAAACCATATTCGAGACATCTTGATTACCAAAAAATGATCACTATAGTAAATAAGTAGTATTACTAGTCAGACATGAAAAAGGAGATTGTAGAATTCCTTGTAAGATGCCTTGAGTGTCAGCAAGTAAAGACTGAACAAAAGCACCCTATAGGTTTATTGCAGCCCTTGCCAATTCCCAAATGGAAATGGGAAGTGATATCAATGGACTTCATCACAGGACTATTGAAGATAGTAAAATAACATGATGCAATCATGGTTGTG
Organism: Picea sitchensis; assembly: GCA_010110895.2. Lineage (NCBI taxonomy): Eukaryota > Viridiplantae > Streptophyta > Pinopsida > Pinales > Pinaceae > Picea > Picea sitchensis. Next base: position 37,823 of record SNQJ01S0054204.1, on the reverse strand, counting down.
GTTGAAAAACTAAGCAAGGAAACTAACTTTATTCTTATAAAATCAACCCACGAGGTAGTCAACATTGTGGAAATCTTCATGAGAGAAATTTTTCGACTGCTTGGTATATCCAAAATAATCATATTTTGACAGAGATACAAAGTAAATTTCAAAGTTTTGGAAAACATTATGTGAAGAACTAGGAACTCAATTAAAATTCAACATTGTCTATCGTCCCCATACAGATGGACAAACAAAAAGGAAAAACTCGATACTAGAAGACATGATTAGCATGTACGTCATGAATAAGACAACAATATGGGAGGACTACTTGCATTTGGTAGAATTTACCTATAACAATGGTTATCATGCATCGTTAAAGATGAGTCCCTTCGAGGAAATTTACAGTAGGTGGTGAAAAACCCCTTATCCAGGTGGATATCGGTGGCCACCCACCTTTTCCAACTGGCTCAAAACAGTTTTCTGACAATTTTGGCAATTTACTATTTTTAGCAGTTTTAACTTTCGGGGCCATTTTGAGGGCCTAAATGAAGGTTTTTCGAGATCGAGATTCTCAATCATTTCCAAAGGAATGATTGATCCCCCAAAATTAATCTCCTCGACGATACCTTTCCAACGGGCTATAATACTCCTAAAACGGAGATCATATGCAAAAGTTACGACCCCGGGAAGTTGATGTATTATTTTACCCAAACGGGGCCCACATGACTTTTGGTGCTTCATCTCCTAGGGTTGGGTTTTTGTCATTCCTGTTTATTGAAAAAAGGCCTTCAGAGCCTCATTGTAATCATCTTCTTTCGAATGAGCGCAATCGTCACATCTCTTCTCAGAGATAAGCTGCCACCATTCCAGCAAGCTTGTTTCCATTGCATTTTACAGTTTCAGCTTATTTCCTTATTGAATAGAAAACCAGTTTTACTGTATCTTTGTTATTTTGTGTTAATCACCTGTTAATAATCTGTAGTCATTTCGTTCTTCTCATAAAATCCGGATTAGTGGTATCAAAGTGGTCTGCTCCTTGTCATCTTAATGCATCTCCCCAATGAGGTCGAAGTACAAAGAGTTGGGTCTCGGGCTTGTTTCTCTTGAGGACAAAAGCTCTCGCACACCCAAATGACCTCTCATGGCAGGAGAAAAGAAAGATGATGGGACAGGAGATCCTTTCAAAATGTTGATTGAGGAATCCCTCACGCAACAAAGGAACGAGATGATGGATAGTTTCACGCAAATCCTTCGACGGCTACCAACCGACGACGCATCTTCTTCAAGCAGAGGCGCCACCCCCTTAAAGGTTTAAATAAACTTCGATATTCCTATATTTGAGGGTCAAATAGACGCAAATGTCGTAGACAAGTGGTTGAATCTACT
>SNQJ01S0054204.1:7286-36445 GCA_010110895.2 Picea sitchensis | reverse complement strand
TCCATCTCAATGGACTACATGTCGGGCCTCCCATCCACCAAGCAGGGAAATCACTGTGTTTTTGTGGTTGTTGATCGCTTTTCTAAGATGGCGATTCTGGTTGCCTGCAAGAAGAACATCACAGCAAAGGCCACTACCAAGCTCTTCTTTGAATGAGGCTGGGTACATTTTGAAATCCCATAAACCATTGTCTCAGATCGGGACAGTCGATTTCTCAGCACATTCTGGTTGAGCCTCTGGTCACTACTGGACACCAAGCTCACAAAATCCACGGCCTTCCACCCCCAGACAGATGGCCAAACCGAGGTCGTCAGTCGAAAGATTGTGCATATCCTTCGCATGCATAATTCAAAGCACCCTCGCACATGGGATGAGAGCTTTCCCTATGTCCAACATAGCTACAATGGAGCCATGCATAGCTCAACTGACCAGAGCCCCTTTCAGGTGGGGTTGGGATTCCAACCATTGGGTCCCATAGATGTTGCACATCCCCTTGCGGTCACCTCGACTAACTCATCTCCTGCTCCAACTGAAGCTAACAAAGGAACCTGGTTCATTGAGCGGATCCAGCACATCCGCCCACAGGTTCAGGATATCCTATAGAAGTCCAATGACAAGTACCAGCAGCGCCATGATCAACATCGGGTGCCACATAAGTTTCAGGTGGGCGACAAAGTTTGGTTGCACTTGCTGAAAGAACGCCTTACATGACCCCATCAGAAGCTTCGCCCACTATGTTATGGTTCGTAAAACATCACCAAGGTCATGGGGGAATAATTCTTTTGGGATCAACGTTCCTCTTTTCCTTGGCCTACACCCAATGTTCAACGTGGATCTCCTTCGCCCTTATTTCCCACCATTATTGGACACCTCTGACGTAGCAGAGCAATTGACACCAACAGAGCTCAACCCCAAATGCATACAATAGGCATCCATCAATCAGATTGTGGACACACAGATCAAGGGCACTTGACAACAAAGGATCCATCTTTATCGATTCGTCAAAGCAGGGCAGGTCCTGCACCAAGGCAAGTGGCTCACCCGGGGCCAAATTCAGCAGAAATTTCCTCATCTGATGAGGAAAATCAATGCAATAGAGACCATTTCTTCCTAAGGAGGGAGAATTGATCCAGGTGAATATCAGTGGCCACCCACCTTTTCCAACTGGCTCAAAATAGTTTTCTAACAATTTTGGCAATTTACTATTTTTAGCAGTTTTAACTTTTGGGGCCATTTTGAGGGCCTAAATGAAGATTTTTTCAGGATAGAGCTTCTTAATTATGGCAAAAGGCATGATTGAGCCCCCAAAAATGAATCTCCTCGATGATGCCTTTCCAACGAGCTATTATACGCCTAAAACAGAGATCGTATGCAAAAGTTACGACTCCGGGAAGTTGATGTACTAACTTACCCAAACGAGGCCCACATGACTTTTGGCGCTTCATCTCCTAGGGTTAGGTTTTTTTTATGTCTAGGGTTTTTGGCATTCCTATTTATTTTTAAAAGGCCTTTAGAGCCTCATTGTAATCATCTTCTTGCGAATGAGCGCAGTCGTCACATCTCTTCTCAGAGATAAGCCACCACCATTCCAGCAAGCTTGTTTCTGTTGCATTTTACAGTTTTAGCTTATTTCCTTATTGAATAGAAAACCAGTTTTACTATATCTCTGTTATTTTGTGTTAATCACCTGTTAATAATCTGTAGTCATTTCATTATGTTCATAAAATCTGGATCAACCCCAATCAATTGGGATAACCCAATGGATATAATTATACTTGGACTAGAGATGTTGAAGGAAATGGTGTAGGAAGTTGTTGGGTGCAGACCTATTTTGAGGAGAGACCTATTTTTGGAAAGGAAGGCCTAATTTTGGAGCACGCGCAAAAAGTGGCAAGAAAGAAGCATGTAGAAAAATAAGGAAAAGCAACATGTAAGAGGAAAAAGCCACGTGGCGAGGAGGAAGACAAGCCTAACCATATTAGGGTTAGGGTTTTTGATAAGGATTGTAACGACTATAAGCTTGTAAAATAGTATAAATAAGAACCTATGAGGTCTAGGTTGGAGTTTTGTTTCGGTTATTTTTGGGTTTTTGTTTTGAGGGTTTGGATATAGTTGGTTGGTTATGAGGAGTAGGAGAGTCGAATAAGATAGATTTTGAGGGTTAGGTCACATGTTGAGGAGCTTGGTGTGATCTAGTTTGCCTCACATAGGTTCCTTAACCTCCTCATGATTGTATGATTGAAGATGTAATGCGAGCAGCGCTAGATTTTTCAGCAGATTCAATAAAAGAGCAGAGAAGGCAAATCTTTGTGGGCGTAGCCCTAGGAGAGGGTGAACCACGGTAAAACCTGTGTTCTATGTGATGTTTCTTGAATGCCTTACTTTCTATAAATGGTTATCTTATGATGAATGATTAACTAGATATATTAGTATGCATAAATGAGGCTAAAGATGAATGAATCTTAGGAATACCTGAATCAGTAACAAGTTTAATGCATAAAGAAAGATAGAATACACTCCCATATCCCCACTCATTCCTGGACTGCAAAAACCTGGGTATTGCAGTCACCCAAAGAGCTATCTCGGGTGAGATTGCGTTGTGCACCCTGTGCGCATCGTTTCCTTCTGGTTTACTAGGAGGGCCAATAGTTTTAGACGGTTTTGTTGGAAACCTATTCATATATGAACCTGGGTCAACTCAAGAAGAATTAAGAAGTCATAGATCTAACCAACAAATCGTTTTGTTGTCGACTAGAACTGCATAGGATTGAGTGGACGGGATCTGTGGAAGAAACACGCAGAGAATGAAGGTATAGAAGCGAAAGTTCAGGCGATGGAATCCAACAAAGGCAGAGATCGAAATATGGTTGAAAACAAAGGAACTTGAGTTTGCGCAGAAGGATAATAGAAACCCTTAGCTAACACCGTGCAAATATCTCGACAAATACGTGTTTAGCGACCTGCATGAGGTATTTTTCTGTGATTTCCCACATTTGTTCCAAGTGTGGTTATTGAGGTTAAAATACAACCACCCTACAAATCGAGTTAGATAGCTAGAGTGGAATCATGTGGAGATCACGCAATTACAACAACTTAATAACAAATTCACGCACGAAATAGATTTCTGGTTAGACGGTATTATTGCAGGGTTTATCACTAAATTTGCAATAGATACAGCAAAGTCTTACACCGCAACAGAGCAGCATTTTCTAAAGGGACTCATAGGTAGGTACATCAGATTGTTGTACATGTCAATAAATATTGTATTGTATGACGATGATGTGATTACTATAGAATCAGACAACTAAACTTCCCTGTGCGTATAGGGGAAGGGGGGTGTTAGCACATGAACTGTTCAGGAGTCAAACAAATTATGACCTTAGTCCATGTAAGAGTCTTAGTGTCATGATATTGTTCATCATCATATGTCTTGTCTCAAAGGGGATATCTCATCGTCTTCAACATATTCAATTCATTATGATTTTCAGGATTGTGTCAAGGAACAACTTTAATAGTTTGAATGGAGCGCGCTACTAGAATTTGAAAACTGGCGTTGTGAACTGGTTGTAGTAGATGAAAAGGATTGGATGTTTCCACCTAAGTCCCACTCGAGTTCATGGGACACCAGCCCAAGTTCAAACACATTAGGCACTCCTTTGGTGATTGCATGCTGCTCAAATGGTCGATTGAAAATGTAAAAGTGTTAAATGATCTATGCATTGCCAACTCTCAGCACCATTAAAACCCACAGCTTTAGTGTCCTAAACCTTGGCCATTTTCAAATTAGTCTAAGACCTAGGTTTTAACCAGTTGTATGGGATCCCTCTCAGACATGAAAATTATGGCCAATCCTTCATAAAAACGAGCTCAATTGCGTTGCAGGCTAGCGTTGTGAACTGATATAGGCGTTGCGAACTCATTTCCTATAGCAACTTCTTCTAAAGATTTTATCATAAATCCAAAATGGTGATGTGGGTTCTTCTGAATTTTTTTGTGGAGGAGCAAGATTATGGCATTGACCTAATGACCAAAAATCATTCTGACCCATTTTGGCATTTCAAAGATGAAATCAAAACACCGGTGCGCTGCAAACTCATTTCTTGGAGCAGCTTCTTTTAAAGATTTTATCATAAATCCCAAATGGTGATGTGGGTTCTTCTAAAATTGTTTATGGAGGATCATGATTATGGCATTGGCATGATGACCAAAAAATGGCCTAACCCATTATGGCATTTGAAATATAAAATTAAAACACCAATGCGCTGCAAAGTGGTGCTGCAAACTCAGACAATTATTGGATATTCGCTTTGTTTGGAGGTTGCCACCTATCAAGGAGGGTTCAAATGACTTCTCAAAGATCAGTTAGATGATAAAGGACATATTCACCTAAGATTTAGCTCCATTAAAACCTCATGCAGTGAGTTGGCAACATATTTATTAATGACTTCCAACAACTTCCTAAAATTTAGCAGTTTGTTGGATTTTTGTCTCTTTCATTGTTGCCACCTATCTCCAAGGACAAGAATCCAATGAAAGAGATGGGTTGCAACATCCTAAGGATTTTGGATGTTATTTTCTATTTAATGAAGGAGGGATCTCTTGGAGAAGGGTTGATTTGATTATATAGAGAGCTTGAGAGAGTTGCAGAGGTAGTTTCCTTGTGTGTGCTCATTTGTAAGCCTGAGGGCATTTTATCATGTAAATATTCCTCCCATTGAAGATTCCTTAGATTTGTTGTATCAAATTGTGTTCTCTTTGTTTTTCATTTGCATTTCTATCTTACTTGAATGAATTGTAGCTTTTGAGGATCAATGGTTGTATTTTATTTATAGATTCTTGAGCAGCAAAGGGTTTCTTGTGATTGCCTATAACTCATTGTCTTTATTCAAGTAGCTCTACAATTCGTTTTGCAGAGAGGATCTATGTTCAATGGATGATATGATTTATGTTAATTTATGCTTTCTTCCATATGCCATCATATAAGCTATTTTTCTGATATGCTTTTCAATTGCCTTCTAACTTCAGGGTGTTCGTGTGACTCTATTGCCCAATGGTGTAGCCTATTGATCTGCAGTTTGTTGCCCTCTCCATTTCTTGCTCATTTTAACTAATCCACTCAATAATAAACCCAATATAAATTTATCAAAATTCTAATGGGTACTGGGCTTGTTCTTAAAGTTGTCTAAGAACAACTCTTGATGCTAACATTTTTGGTGTCATTATCGAGGATGAAGTTGAAAATCTTCCCTAGGTTGTACGACACATATTACTACCAGTTCTTGATGGTGAGCAAGGATTGGTGACAGAACAGACTACAATTTTTCACCATGGTGACTCCACACATTTGAAGAACCTGTTGGTGATTCAAATCAGTCACAAGACTCCACTAAAAAATGAGCTCAAATAGAAAAGATGAAAGGAAGACACAAGAAGTCCAGGTATCAAGTCATAAGTTTCTTTCAGAAACTTAATTTATTTTTCATCGGCTCTTTCTTGTATTTTCCTTCCCATATCAGAAGAATCATCCTTTGCTTTGTCTATTCGGATGACCATCAACCCACTATTGTATATCCCTCCTTGAAAGAAGAATATTTATCCTCTTCTTGCATCATTGATTTTGATCATTTTCCTTTATCCAAACCATGTGAGAATGATGTATGTATCCAAATACCTCCTGAAATTGATCATCCCTATAGCCATGTTAATTATAAATATGATTTGCCTCTTGCAAACTCTGTTATATATTGCAATCATCCTATTGTACCTGGTGATAAACCCACTAATGTTCAGTCTAGAATTAGAGAGAAAAATTTTAAACCCTTAAAGATGCCATCTACTCTTCATCCTTACCCTCCCAAGTTTTTACAATATCTGCCTCTTTTTATTGGGGAAGACCATATCATATTTTGTTAGAGTAGGGTAGTGTAGGTAATAAGCTCACTTCCCGAGCATTTGGTTTGCTTCAGTTTGTACAGTGTGGATAGATTGCAGTGTGCGCCAGTATGTTTGTTTTAAGAATTCAGTTGTAGTGTGATATTTTCATCAGTTCTTTCAATTTGTTTGAATAAGTTGCAGATTTTGAAGTGTTGCAGAGGATGGTTGCGCAGGTTTGGAACGAGGTGAAATACTCCATAATCCCAATGGATAAGGCACTAGAACTACAATGTTCTTGGCATCTCACAGGGAGCATGCCATCCCCTGTGGAGCCAATGTTAGCACATGAAATGTTCAAGAGTAAAAAAATTATGACCTTAGTCCATGTAAGAGTCTTGGTGTCATGATATTGATCATCATCATATGTCTTTTCTCAAAGGGGAGATCTCATTGTCTTCAGCACATTCAATTCATTATGATTTTCAGGATTGTGTCAAGGAACAACTCTAACAGTTTGAATGGAGCGTGCTACTAGAGTTTGAAAACTGGCACTGCAAACTGGTTTTAGTAGATGGAAAGGATTGGATGTTTCCACCTAAGTCTCACTCGAGTTCATGAGACACCATCCCAAGTTCAGACACACTAGGTACTCCTTTGGTGATTGCATGTTGCTCAAATGGTCGATTGAAAATGTAAAACTGTTAAATGATCTATGTGTTGCCAACTCTCTGCACCATTAAAACCCACAACTTTGGTGTCCTAAACCTTGGCCATTTTCAAATTATCCTAAGACCCAGGTTTTAACCATTTGTATGGGCTCCCTCTCAAACATTAAAAGTATGGCCAATCCTTCATAAAAACGAGCTCAATTGCGTTGCAGGCTAGCGTTGCAAACTCATATCTTGTAGCAACTTCTTCTAAATATTTTATCATAAATCCCAAATGGTGATGTGGGTTCTTCTGAATTTTTTTGTGGAGGAGCATGATTATGGAATTGACGTAATGACTAAAAATAAGCTTGAACCATTTGGGCATTTGAAAGATAAAATTAAAACACCAGTGCACTGCAAACTCATTTCATGTAGCAACTTCTTCTAAAGATTTTATCATAAATCCCAAATGGTTATGTGGGTTATTCTGAAATCGTTTGTGGAGGATCATGATTATGGAATTGAACTGATGACCAAAATCAACCTAACCCATTTTGGCATTTGAAAGGTAAAATTAAAACACCAGTGCGCTGCAAACTAGCATTGCAAATTCAGACAATTAATGGATATTCGTTTTGTTTGGAGGTTTCCACCTATCAAGGAGGGGTCGAATGATTCTCAAAGATCAGTTAGATGCTAAAGGACACTTGCCCCTAAGATTTAGCTCCACTAAAACCTCATGCAGTGAGTTGGCAACAGATTTATTAATGACCTCCAACAACTTCCTAAAATTCAACAGTTTGTTGGATTTTTGTCTCTTTCATTGTTGCCACCTATCTCCAAGGCCAACAATCCAATGAAAGAGATGGGTTGTGACCTCCTATGAATTTTGGAGGCTATTTATATTTAATGAAGGAGGGCATTCTTGGAGAAGGGTTGAGTTGATGATATAGAGAGCTTGAGAGAGCTGCAGAGGCAGTTTCCCTGTGTGTGTTCATTTGTAAGCCTGGGGGCATTTTATCATGTAAATATTCCTGCCACTGAAGATTCCTTAGATTTGTTTTATCAGATTGTGTTCTCTTTTTTTTTTATCTGCATTTCTATCTTACTTGAATGAATTGTATCTTTTGAGGATCAATGGTTGTATTTGATTTATAGATATTTGAGCAACAAAGGGTTTGTTGTGATTGCCTATAACTCATTTTCTTTATTCAAGTAGTTTTCCAATTCGTTTTGTAGAGAGGATATATGTTCAATGGATGATATGTTTTAAGTTAATTTATCATTTCTTCCATATGCCATCATATAAGCTATTGTTTTTATATGTTTTTCAATTGCCTTCTAACTTTAGGGTGTTTCTGTGACTCTATTGCCCAATGGTGTAGCCTATTGATCTGCAGTTTTCTACCCTCTCCATTTCTTACTCATTTTAACTAATCCACTCAAGCATAAACCCAATATAAATTTATCAAAATTATGATGGGTATTGGGCTTGTTCTTAAAGCAGTCTAAGAACAAATCTTTGTGCTAATAAGGGGGGCACTGACAGGAGGCTGAGAAATGGAGGAAGAAGTGGATAAGGGAAAGAAGAAGGAGGCCATGGACCCAATCATGATGGAGGAAGACCAGATAAAGCAGATAATGGAAAAAGTTGGAAAGACGCGTAGTGGAGTACCCTACCAATATAAGATGAATAACAAGAAGAGAGCCATAGCTGATAGAGAGGGCTTGGCAAGTGATGAAGAAGAGGTAGAGGATCTTTGAGCTATGGAGAAGATTGAGGAAATACTACGTGCAACATATGAAAGGAAAAAATGAGTTCTAAGGGTAGGAATAGAAGGCAGAACTTGAATCCAAATCATTGTTAGTGTGGAACCTACAACCCCATGTGCGACTAACACACCAGAGAGAACACCAACATTTAGACAACCGAATTTTAGTTGAAGAAAGACAGTGGGAAATGCATCCAAGTAAGGAGCAACAACTGGAGGAGCCATTTCAAGAAGTAACATTCAAATATCTACATTGTGTAGAGGTGGTAGTTCAACACAATTTAAAATGGCAGGACATGATCCCACAATTAGGTTACCCAAATTTCAGGGAGAGGCATCAGAGGACCCTGAAAAGAACTTATTCATCTATGAGAAGATCTGGGAAGAAAAACATATCATAGATGAGGATACAAAGCTCGCATAGTTAGCAATCACACTAAGAGACCGCGCATTGGATTAGTACATGATCCTAGATGTAAACAGCCCACCATGAGTAACAAAGACTATTGAAAAAAACTACCGATAAATGAATTTCAGAAGCCCAAATCAGAAGACAAGTATATGAATGAAATGATTGAAATCGGGAAAAAACCAAGTGAGTTTGTTTAGGATATTGATCAGACGTTTAAACTTTTGAAAGGTAAGTTGAAGTATGTAATTACTAACATGCAACATAGACACTTATTTGTGAACTCATTATTACCACATTTGAAATGCCCATTAAGACAACAGAAGTTCCAAACTTAGGCAGAGGCTCTAGAAGCAGCCTTACAACTAAAAGAGAACCAGTATCAGAAGATGGATCCAACAATAGAGAAGTTGAAGGAGGATTTGAAGAATCTAACATTTCAAATTAACCAGAATAAGGGTAAAGAAAAAAGAGAAGATGTTTGGTGTACCTTATACAGGACAAAAGGACACCATAAGAATGAATGTCCAACTTTCGCACAGTATATGGTGACAGGGGTGCCTAGCCCATTTCCAATAGGAGGACCATGGTGTGATATTTGTAAGACACATTGGCATGATCCATATCACTATCCAATGATGCAGAAATATAAGACAGTACCCAAAAGTTCATATTGCAATTTTTCCAAGTTAGTGGGTCGTGATGATAAGGATTGTAGGACGATGGAGATGATGAGAGAAAGAACTTCATATACTTATAGGGTGCAAGAAAAAATGATGACAGGACATGTTGCACCTCAGTTCAACCAGTTACCACCACCATACATTAATGCGCAACCACAATATAATAATGCACAACCTCAGTATAACTCTACGCAGTATAACCAGGTACCCCAGTACAACGCACCATGAGGAGATCGAGGTGGAGGAAGAGGCAGAGGAAGATTTGGATGAGGTAGAAGACCAGTAGTGTGCCACAACCGCCAACAACCACGACATTATGCAAGGGAATGTCCACTCCCACCAGCGACGTGTATGTACTGTTGCGCAATAGATCATGACACATAAGACTGTCCAACACTTCTGGCGAAGATCCAAGAAAAAAGGAACCAGAACAACCAGAATGTCCAGTGGATCTCTGCAGAAGCCAGGGATGATGGGAGAAGCATCAACATAAATAGTTGAGGAGGAGCCAAGACAGAAACTGATGCAGTATCGTGTGATCCAGATCAACATCAATGGATTAAGAAAAATATTGAACCACGGAAGCAGTTTTACGTGTAGAAGGAAAAGGAAACATTTAAGGAAGCCATACATGAGTGTCTCAAGCAGAATGTTGCATCTACATCAGTCGTACAACAACTTGAAAATTGACCAATATATGGGATGTCATTCTCAATGGACCATACCAGTGAAGGGCAACCTCTAAAGCAAGTAAGTACCATAAAGAATTTTATGCAATCTTGTGTTAATTTATTGAAAGACCCATCATTTGTTAAGTTTTTACAATATATGATAGAAATATGCAACACCAAGGTGGAGGGAAAGTTAGAACGGAAAACAGTCAATCATCTCCATACAAGAAGGACAAGCAGGGAATTCAGACTGAATGCCAACATTGGGGATTTTGATATGGGTGATATCATACTAGACTTAGGCTTTGAAGTAAATGTCTTATCTAAGAAGACATGGAAGTGTATGGGAGAACCCACACTAGGCTATTCACCTATCCAATTGAAATTAACAAATCAACACAGAGTATTACCAATTGGACGGCTTAAAGTTGTGACAGTATATTTGGATGGAGTGTGCACTATGGCATATTTTGAAGTAATAGATATAGTAGATGGCACGACACCTTACCCAACATTGCTTGGATTGGATTGGGAATTTGATAACCAAGCTATAATCAACCTGAAGACAAGAAAAATGACTTTTGAATCAGGTGAATATAGATTCATTGCCTCATTGGATCCTTTATAAGGAGAAAACTTTGTAGAACCCACTTGTTTGGATCTGGACGAAATAAACCAGTTGTACAAAACCACCGCACGAGAAGAGGATTATGTTAACCCAACTACAAATGGTGTACTTAGCTGGAGAAGCATTACATCGTGTGCTTCTGACTCAGACACAAGTTTGGAGAATTGACAACAATGATTACATGAAGTTTCCACAAGGAGGTGTGCAATAATAGACCATGCAATAAGATGAGTTGGTACAGAGATAAGAGAACCTCACAATTTTCATGGGTTAAGTGACTTAGATGAATTTCTGACAAAATATGAAGAGGAAGTACTAGAAAATCAGAGGCTCTTAGCCCTAGATATCACCCTCAAGGACACACCTGCAAGATGGTGGGGTCCGCACAAAGAAACCATTCAGGACTGGTATCGGTGTAAACGACTACTGCGCATTAGATTTGGCACAGAGTAGGGGAGCAATAAAATGCAGAGGTATAATGGACAAGGAACACCAGTGGAACACTTGGATAAGTGCAAGGCATAATGGAGGATGACACCACTAGAGGAATTGACTCATCACTTTATCCATACATTGGAGGGAATCCCAGGGAACTGGTATATAGACCAAGAGATGTGCAAAGGCACTACAGAATGGACATGCTTACACCAAAATTTTGTAGTAACCTTCTCATTTGAACATGAGAACCCCAACATTGATTCATCGTTGAAGCTAATACATGGAATGATATTTATGGATGAACCAGTAGTTGAAATCATGACAGAATATCAACAATAGAATAGACAGACAGTCAAAGAGTTACTTTCATGTTATCGTGTGGAAGAAGAAGCACTAGATGAAGATGAATCGTGCAACATTCAGATTACAGAAATTGAGGGAGAAAGAGAGGTGGAATGTCTATATTTGGAGTCACAAGTGTTTTTTGCACCAATCAAAGTTAAGAAAGTCAATATTGGGACGAATGACAATTCTAAAATGGCAAGTATTGGAGACTATTGGGATGAGAAAACAATAGAAAGAATAACAGAGTTACTGCACGAATACAATGACCTATTCCCAACAACCTTTACAGATATGAAAGGCATAGCAGGGGAGTTAGGTGAGATGAAGATACTCCTCAAACGTGAGGCTAGACCTGTCAGACAAAGACCCTACAGATTGAATCCAGTGTATAAGCAGGAAGTGAAAGTAGAAATTGATAGAATGTTGGAAGCTGGTATCATAGAAACAGTAGAAGAATCTGAATGGATCAGTGCTATGGTAGTCCAAGAAAAGAAACAAGGGGGGATAAGTATTTGTGTAGATCTAAGGAAACTTAATGATGCTTGTTTACATGACCATTTCCCTACCCCTTTTACAGATGAAGTCTTAGAGAATGTGGGAGGCCATGAAGCATATTCGTTTACAGATGGATTCTCAGGCTACCATCAGATCAAAATAGCTCAGGAAGACAGGTATAAGACCACTTTTTCTACAAAATCAGGATCCTACCAATATACAATCATGCCATTTGGGCTGAAAAATGCACCAGCCATATTTTCAAGAGTAGTCATAGCTGCTTTTTTTAAAAATCATACATCTGTTTCTAGAAGTATATTTGGATGATTGAATTGTATATAGTCTGTTAAAGGACCATGTAGAAGTGTTAAGATTAATGTTGGAAAGATACATGCAATGTCAGATATCATTAAACATCGAGAAATGCATTTTTGGTACACCTTTTGGAATATTGTTGGGACATATAATGTGTAAACAAGGTTTACTAGTGGATCCTGCTAAGATTGCAGTCATTGTAAATTTACCACCACCAAAGTTAGTGCACCAGTTAAGAGAAACATCGAGACATACAGGCTATTAAAGGAAGTTTATAAAGGGGTATGCATAGATCACTGCACAAATGGAAAAATTGTTGAAGAAGGACACCAGATTTCAATGGAATGAAGTCTATCAGCAAGGATTAGACACGTTAAAACAAAAGATGGTAACAACACCTATACTAGTATTTCCAGATTGGGAAAAGATGTTTCATGTGCATGTAGATGCATCAACCATAACACTTGGAGCAATTTTGGCGCATCCATGAGTAGGGGACTTAGACCATCCTATAGCCTTTGCAAGCAGGAAGTTATCAGAATCAGAGAAAAATTACAACACCACGGAAAGAGAAGGCCTAGCCATGGTATATACACTTTAGAAATTCAAGCACTATTTAGTGGGTAAACACTTTAAAATGTTCATAAACCATGCTACCCTCAAATATATAGTCAACAAGTCAATGTTGGGGGGAGGATTTGTAGATGGCTATTATTATTTCAAGAATTTGATTTTGAAGTGATAGTCAAAGCAAGGAAGTTGAATGCAGGACCCGCTCTCCTATCAAGGGAAACTAATGGAGAAGAACCTACTAACTTGAAAGACAACTTCCCTGATGCGCATTTATTTTCAGTATATGTAGATGATGAATATTTCACTGATATTATTGAATACTTAAGTACAGGGGTTGCGCCACAAGAGTTTAGCACTACGCAGAAGAAAAATTTGGTAGTTAGAGCTGCAGACTATCAACTTATTGCAGGACATTTATACAAAATGGGCGCAGATAGTATTTTGAGAAGGTGTGTATTGGAACGTGAAAGGTCCAGAATTTTAGTAGAAGCTCATGAAGGTATAGCTAGAGGACAATATGCAGGTAAAGCTACCGTGCAAAAGGTATTACACACAAGATTATGGTGGCCAACGGTCCATAAAGATGCCAAGGAATATTTCCATAAATGTGATGTCTATCAAAGGGTTGGCTAACCCAACATAAGGAATGAGATGCCTCTAAGACCACAAGTGACTCTATAGGTATTTGAAAAATAGGCAATAGACTTTGTGGGACCTATTAACCCACCAACAAAAAGGTCGGGAGCTAGGTATATTATTACTGCAACTGAATACTTAACAAGATGGGCAGAAGCAACAC
The DNA here is from genome assembly GCA_010110895.2 of Picea sitchensis. Taxonomy (NCBI): domain Eukaryota; kingdom Viridiplantae; phylum Streptophyta; class Pinopsida; order Pinales; family Pinaceae; genus Picea; species Picea sitchensis. The sequence continues at coordinate 22,793 of SNQJ01S0054204.1, read as the reverse complement.
CAGTTAAAGATTGTATCACAAAGACAACAACACACTTCTTATTTGAGAAAGTGATCACCAGATTTGGATGTCCCGGGATTTTGACGAGTGACCAGGGCACTCATTTTATCAATGATACCATCAGAACTATGACTGAAGAGTTTGAAGTCTATCACCAGAAGAGTACACCATATCATCCTCAGGTAAATGGAACAGTAGAAGCCTTCAATAAGATCTTGGAAAATGCTCTAACTAAAATCTACAATGTCAATAGGTATGATTGGGACTTGAATATACCAAGAGTATTATGGGCATCTAGGACCACATGTAAGAAGTTGACAGGACAAACACCATTCATATTGGTGTATGAGCAGGAAGTAGTGGTGCCATTAAAATTTCCGGTACCCAGTCTATGCTTAGCAGCAATTACCAACATGACATAAAGGGGCATAGTACAAGAAAGGTTAAGTCAACTAATGGAAATGGAAGAGGACAGGATCCTGGTAGGATTTCACCAGGAAGTACAGAAAGCAAGAGACAAAGCCTGGCATGACAAACATATTAAAATTGAGAGTTTTTAGGAGGGAGGCCTAGTCTTGCTCTATGACAACAAATTTTTCCAACACCCTCGTAAGTTTAGAATGCATTGGCTAGGGCCATATGAAGTAAATATTGTCACAGATTGATCTAGGTGGATATCGATGGCCACCCACCTTTTCCAGCTGGCTCAAAAAAGCTTTCTGGCAATTTTGGTAATTTACTGTTTTAGCAGTTTTTCGGGTCTTGAACTTCCAGAGCCGTTTTGAGGGCCTAAATGACAATTTTTTTTAGTATGAAATTTCTATTAACAGTTGTAGTCCTCAGATATATTTTTCCAATGGGCTATCGTACGCCTAAAATGGAAATTGTATGCAAAATTTATGACCCCAGGAAGTTGATGTACTGACTTACCCAAACGGGGCCCACATGACTTTTGGCGCTTCATCTCCTAGGGTTAGGTTTTTGGATGTCTAGCATTTTTTACACTCCTGTTTATTGTAAAAAGGCCTTCAGAGCCTCATTGTAATCATCTTCTTGCGAATGAGTGTTTTCGTCACATCTCTTCTCGGAGATAAGCCGCCATCATTCCAACAAGCTTGTTTTTCGCTGCATTTTACAATTTCAGCTTATTTCCTTGTTGAATAGAAAAGGAGTTTTATTGTATCTCTGTTATTCTGTGTTAAGCATCTGTTAATAATCTGCAGTCATTTCATTCTGCTCATAAAATCCAGATCAGTGGTATCAGAGCGGTCTTATCCTTGTCATCTTAATGCATGTCCCCAACAAGGTCAAAGTACAAAGAATTGGGTCTCGAGCTTGTTTCTCTTAAGGACCAAAGCTCTCACACGCCCAAGCGACCTCTCATGGAAGAAGAAAAGAAAGATGATGGGACAGGAGATCCTTTCAAAATGTTGCTTGAGAAAGCCCTCACGCAACATAGGAACGAGATGATGGATAGTTTCGCGCAAATCCTTCAGTGACTACCAACAGGGGACACATCTTCTTTGATTGGAGGCGCCGCCCCCTTCAAGGTATAAATAAACTTTAATATTCTTGTATTTGAAGGTCAGATAGATGCAAATGGTGTAGACAAGTGGTTGAATCTACTAGCAGGTTATTTTTCTATCCATAACTTTTTGAATAGAGAAAATATTGCTTTTGCGCTCCTCAAATTCGTTCCCCATGTCAAAGATTGGTGGGAAACTTTCTGTGAGAAAAAGGAAACAGAGGAACCCTTGTTATTTACAGTCATGACCACCTAGGAATCCTTCAGGGATGTTATTAAGGAACAATACTACATTGTTGGAAATTATGACGACTTGTATACCAAATGGACCACACTACAGCAAGAAAGACAAAGCAGTGCCAGAGTTCACAAATATTTTCCATACCTTGCGCACCAAGATGGGTATCAAAGATTCAAAGTGACATATGGTGCTCAAGTATCGTGGTGCTCTGCATAGATACATCCAGACCGAAATGGAATTTCTGTACATCTTGTCCTTGGGCGCGGCCTACCGATATGCCCTCAAAATCAAACAGAAGCTCAAACAAAAGACGCGGAAATTTGGGCTTGGGAATCCCACATAGCAAAAGCCTGGAAAGAACGGCCCCAACCCATAGAACAAAGGACAGATCAAAGATGGACAGTATCGGGACATCCAATCCAAGCTGCAAGAAAAGAAGGACCCCAGAAAGACAAAGAAAGATACTGGGAAGTGGTGCGACTTCCATAAGAGCCCTTGGCATAACACTGTTGACTGCCGCTCAAAGCAATCATTGGTGGACGAAGTGAAAGCCTTTGAATCAGATGCGGGTTTTGACTCTAATTCAGAACCAGAAATGGGAAGATAGATCATTGACGCGGAACCTAGTGCCACCGTTGCTACCACCAAGCTCCATCCTAATGAACCAGATGAGCCAGAAGAAGGAAAGCGCCTCTTATATTCACAGATGTGGGTAAAAGGCACCCCAGTACACTTCATCATTGATAGCGATAGGCAAAAGAACATCATCTCAGCATAGGTTGTTAAGAAGCTGGCCCTACTGACAACGTCGCACCCACAACCCTACACCATTGGATGGCTCCGCCAAGGAAGCGATCTCTGCATTAGCCAACAGTGTCAACTGCCCTACGACATCAAGCCCTTCAAAGACGAGGTATTGTGTGATGTTGCTACTCTCGAATGTTGTGATGTTCTTTTGGGCCAACCTTATTTATGGAAATGTCATGTTGTATATGAGTCTAGGTCTAGTAGTGTTATTATTACTTTGAAAAGGAAATTGTACAAGATACCCAAGGTAGTCCCACCTAGTGTTATTTCCTTGATCTCTGCCAAGCAATGCAGGAAGGTCATCTCTCAAATGGGGAAGTTTGACTTCTTAGTGATTTGCTCTCAGCATGAGCGAAAGATCACAACCACATTCAGGGTCTTTGCAGTCGACCTCTCCACACAGCAGAAGCAAGTAGATAAGGTCGTCGAAGAATACTCAGATATCTTCTCCTCACCTACCAGGGTACCTCTGCACTGTCAGGTCAAGCACCCCATTGATCTGACCCGCAACGCATCGCTTCCCAATGGGCCAGTCTATCGTTGCTCTATGTTAGAGAATGAGGAGATAAAACGACATATCCAAGAACTACTCGGCAAGGGGCACATTCGTCCCAGCTCATCACCTTGTGGGAGCCTAATCGTGATGGTACAGAAGAAATATGGAACCTGGCAACTTTGCATTGATTACAGGGCCCTGAATAAAATCACAGTCAGAAACTGGTACCCAATTCCATGAATCGATGACCTCCTTGATCAACTCACGGGGGCCAAATACTTCAGTAAGATTGATCTGAAGTCTAGCCACCACTAGGTCCTGATAGAACATACAGATGTATGGAAAACCGCCTTCAAGTCAAAGGAATGCCTTTTTGAATGGTTGGTCATGCCCTTTGGTTTGACAATTGCTCCAGCCACTTTCACGAGGATGATGGACGATATCCTGCAACCATTCACCAATACTTTTGTAATGGTGTATCTAGATGACATTCTCATTTACAGCAAGTCTTGGGCATAACACTTGCAGCATATACAGCAGGTTCTGCACATCCTGCGACAACAAAAGCTATATGCCAACTTGGAAAAATGCTCCTTTGGCATGGACATGGTCCATTACCTGGGCTACATCGTTGATCAGCATGGCGTACATGTGGATCCAGCCAAGATCCAAGTCATTCGTGACTAGCCAGACCCAACCACACTCACTGAGCTTCGAAGCTTCTTGGGGCTTTCCAATTTCTACCACAGGTTCATGTTGGGATTCTCCCATATTCCATGGGCCCTCAGCCAAATAACCAGGGGTGGTGGTAAGGAAAAATTTGCATGGGGTCGGTCTCAAAAACAAGCGTTCGATGATTTGAAGTAGTGCTTGTGCTTAGCCCTAGTACTTTCACTACCAGACCTGCAATAGCCCTTTGAGATTGAGACAGATGCTTCAGACTATGTTGTGGGCGTCGTTCTCACTCAGCATGGATAGCTCGTGGCCTATCATAGTGAGACACTATCAGATGTTGTCTGTAAGTACTCTAGTTACGACAAATAAATGTACTCCATTATGCAAGCCTACCGCCAGTGGAGACATTATATTCTTGGGAAGGAGACAGTCATCCACACTGATCATAAGCCACTGCAGTTCATGCATACACAAGGCAAATTACAGAATGACCGCCATCAAAAGTGGTCCACATACTTACAACAATTCCACCTCAACATCAAGTATAAAACAGGAAGCACCAACCGCGTCGTTGATTACCTCAGTAGACTGCCAGTCACAGCCCTCACCACAGTGCTAGACTCTTGCGGCCATGAAACCTCTAGATGGCCCCAACTCTATGAGATTGACCCAGACTTTGCCACCACCTACCAAATGTTGGGTGAAAATGCAATTGTCGATAATTTCCATCTTCAGGATGGGTTGTTGTGTCGTTTGGGCCATATTTGCGTTCCATCAAGCGAGCGAGCGAAGCTGATCTGGGAAGCCCAATACAGTCGGGTGGCAGGACACTTCGACATCGAAAAGACTGTGGCGATGCTACAGAAATTTCTACAGGCTGAAACTTTGATAGGAGGTCAGGAAGTATATCATTTCTTGCACTACCTGTGTTATTGCCAAACTGAGCACTAAGAAGCAGGGCATGTACACCCCTCTTCCTACTCCTTACAAACCATGATAATCCATCTCAATGGACTACATGTCGGGCCTCCCGTCCACCAAGTGGGGAAATGACTGTGTTTTGTGGTTGTTGATCACTTTTCTAAGATGGTGATTCTGGTTGCCTGCAAGAAGAGCATCACAACAGAAGACACTACCAAGCTATTCTTTGAACGAGTCTGCGTACATTTTGGAATCCCACAAACCATTGTCTCAGATCGGGACAATCGATTTCTTAGCACATTCTAGTTGAGCCTCTAGTCACTGCTGGACACTAAGCTCACCAAATCCACGACCTTCCACCCCCAGATAGATGGTCAAACCGAGGTCGTAAATCGAATGATCGTGCATATCATGTGCATGTATAATTCCAAGCACCCTCACACATGGGATGAGAGTCTTCCTTATGTCTAGCATACCTACAACTGAGCCCTGCATAGCTCAACCGGACACAGCTCCTTTCAAGTGGGGTTAGGATTCCAACCATTGGGTCCCATAGATGTTGCACTTCCCCTTGAAGTCACCTCGACCGACTCATCTTCTTCTCCAACCGAAGCTGACAAAGCCACCTGGTTCATTGAGCGGATCCAACACATCCGCCAACAGGTTCAAGATATCCTACAAAAGTCCAATGACAAGTACAAACAATGCCATTATCAACATCGGGTGCCACATAAGTTTCAGGTGGGCGACAAAGTTTGGTTGAACTTGCAGAAAGAACACCTTATAGGACCCCATCAGAAGATTTTTCCACTTCGTTTTGGGTCGTACACCATCACCAAGGCTATGGGGGATAATGCTTTTGAGCTCAACATTCCTCCTTTCCTTGGCCTACACCCAATGTTCAATGTGGACCTCCTTCGGCCGTATTTCCCACCATTATTGGACACCTCAGACGTAGCAGCATAGTTGACACCAACAAATCTCAACCTCGATTGCATACAATAGACATCTAGTGATCAGATTGTGGACACACAAATCAAGGGCAGTCGACAACAAATGATCCAGCTTTATCGAGTCATCAAAGTAGGGCAGCTCCTGCACCAAGGCAAGTGGCTCACCCGAGGCCAAATTTAGCAGAAATTTCCTCATCTGATGGCGAGACTCAACGCAATGGACACCATTGCTTCCTAAGGAGGGAGGATTGGTCCAGGTGGATATCGGTGGCCACCCACCTTTTACATCTGGCTCAAAACAACTTTCTAGCAATTTTGGTAATTTACTATTTTTAGCTAAAAGACTTGGTAATGCATGAGCATCGCAAGCCGCCAGCAAAGCAAGCGCAAAGGTGGAAGACAGCTGGAAACACACCAATACATGTTTTGGAAAGCATTTATGTAATAGCTAGGGGAGCGTATCTACATTTATTTTTTGGAGATTGTAAACAGATCTTGAGCGTTGCTCTCATCTATCGAATATGAAGGCATTTAATTGTATCGAATGAAAAGTAGATAGGTCTTAATTTCTGATTTGATAGCTTGTAGTGTAGGAGGGAAAACTGATAGAAAGACACCCTCACTTTTATCATGGTGTGATCCCCAATTGTATCAATGGAGTAATTTGTAGAATTGTAGAGAGTAAGAACACAGAGAAGAACCTATGTACAGGGATATTTGAGTTAATATAATAAAAAAACTTTGACTCATGTTCATGGTGTTATTATGCTTACTGTTTGCATTTGTTGAATGGTATGTATATAGTTGCTTATATTTCTTGTTACGCATTTATTTCAATGCTATGTATATGCTTTTGATTTCATGATGAATGTATGAAATCTGTGAGGAGAGAAGAATGAGTTTCAATTGTTTCTCTTCCTAAGAATTCTTGCAAAGAGTGCAGTGAATGTCCACAAGGTTTGCATCGATGAAGTTCTGAGTTTTATCTCAAAAAGCTCAGGAGAGATACCATTGTTTTCCTACCAGTAGAAGTGCAGGTGAAGCACAGAGCCATGTAAGGTGTGCACAGGCTGGGTGAGATCTTGGATTTTACCAAACCAAGAGGAAGATTGAAGGACTGTTGTCGCACAGAGTGCACAGAGTCGAAGGATCAAATAACCAGAGGTTATTTGCGAATGTCGCAAGGAGTGCGTGCAGGAACCCATTGAATCCTTGAGTTTGCAATAGAAATCTCGGGAGGGGAAGAACCTTGAAGGGTTCAAGGGAAAGCAAGTGTTGAAGTCGCCCAACAGACAGAAAATCTCAGAAAGATTTATGTCGGGGTGCTTGGTTGAAGAAATCTTTCAGAAGACTGATTGGATGGTGGAGTCGCTTCAAGGAGAAGTGTCGATTTGTCGTGGACCGTTATATCTCACAGACCAACGGAGAGATTAAGGTTGAGTGTTTTTCAGCACTCATAAGCTCAAGAGGAATAGAGGCCGTTGGATTAGGATCAACAAGAGTCGTTGATCTCATCCTTGAATTCCACTATTTTGGAATTCGTAAATGGAGGCAGCTGTGACTCGGAGTCGAGAGTCGCGAATTATCGATTCGTGAAGTTCTGAAATAACTAGTACTGTCAGATCATAAGAGAGCCCAGAGCCGTTGTTTTGTGGTGAGGAGTTATCATAGTTTTGAAAATCTGTGAAAGGAGTCATTGCATTTCAAATCGTTGATACATGAATTCCCGAAGTGCCGAAAAGATGGGCCCTAGATTTTAGTCAGAGGTCACATCAGAGAAAAGTCAAGGGAGGATTCAAGATTCGTTAGCCCTTTCGATTTTCAGAGATTCAAGAGTCAGGGGGACTCAAATCAGGATTCACGAAGTCCAAAACACCTTTTCAAGTAAAGGTCGTGGTCATAGTTGTTGGTCATTTGGGTGAGAGTTAGCGCCTTGTGTTTATTCGCACGGACGTGACTCATAAGAACCTGTGGATATGCACTTGCGAGTGTGAGTGATTTCCTGTGGGGAAATCAAAGAGTCAATCAGACTCTCGGAGAGATAAAGAATGATCCTAAGACCGGGAGGTCGCGCAGAACCTACCAAGGCAGGGGGTGCTGCGTCAGAGTGGTATCAGAGCCTAGCCCACATTTTTCTTTTGTTTTTTGCAGGGAACAGATTGAAACAATGCCGCCAAGAAGGAGAGATAGACCAATGCCCAATCCAACTATGGAAAGGGAAAAGAGAGAACTCTATGCTCGATTAGATGCTATGGAAACAACACAGAGACGGACAGCTGACGTTGGAGATGTCAGTGAAGTCGAAAGAGAAAATGAGGTTGGATTTAAAGAAGAAGTCGCAGTCAAAGACACTACAAAAGAACGTCTATTCAGATTTGTTGCAAGAATCAAAGCCAGAGAAAAGATGGGCATTCTGATGTATGAAGGCTACTTAGACGTTGAAGAGTTGCTAGATTGGTTTAGGGCTCTCGATAAATACTTCGACTATGAGGATATCGAGGAAGATAAGAAATTTAAACATGTCGTTACCAGACTTAAAGGGTATGCAGCACTGTGGTGGGATGAACTGCAAGCTGACAGTTGTTGCAAAGGAAAACAAAGAATCAAAAGCTGGGATAGAATGGTTGAAAAAATGAAAGCCAAGTTTATACCCAGAGACTACCAGATCAATTTATTTCGAAGAATGCAAAACTTGAGACAGAAAGGAATGATAGTGAAAGTTTTGCAGGCTCAACATCAGAGCGGGTCATTGAGAAAATGATGATGAAAAGGTTGTCAGATACATGAATGGTCTGTGATATGACATTCAGGATAAGATGAGCATGATGACAATCAGGAATGTCGAAGATGCTTATCAAATAGCCCTAAAGGCTGAAGAGAAATTAGCCTGAAAGCAAGGTCAAATAGGTCGAGGTCAAAGTCAGAGCAGAGGCAAAGCAATTGCTCGGGATAGGACTCAGAAGCCGAAGGAAGAAGAAAAGAAACCTCATACTCACCTTGAAAGAGGGGGAAGTTCACAGGGAGGACAGTATGCCGATAGAAATACTTTTCCACGAGCAAGATGAAGAGGAAGAGGCAGAGGAGGTGAGATAAAATGTTTTGTCTATGGAAAGATCGGACATAAATCTTTCGAATGTCTCGATAGAAAAAAAGATGGAGGCGAAGCTCAAATTTCAGAAGCACAAAAGTGAAATGTTGAGGAAGAAGATGCAGAAGGTGGAATATCCTTGATGATGTGGAAAGTTCTCTTGAAGCCGAAGAAGGAGGCAGAGAACCCAACCCAAAGAAACAGTTTGTTTCAGACTGCTTGCAAAACCAAAGACAGGGTATGCAAAATCATAGTGGACAACGGTAGCATAGACAATCTTGTGTCTACAGAGATGGTAGAAAAGATGGAGCTGGAGACTATTGCGCGTCCCAGCCCATACAAAGTTTCGTGGCTACAAAAAGAACATCAGGTAAATGTCACTAAACAATGTTTAGTTGAATTCAAAATAGGAGGATATAAAGATGATATTTTGTGTGATGTCATTCCAATGGATGTTTGTCATCTATTGTTGGGTAGGCCATGGCAATATGATAGAAATGTGGTGCATGATGGGACGAAGAACACATACACTCTGGAAAAAAATGGTAGGACGCACATGTTGCTGTCGATTAAGGATAAAGAAGTGAAACCCGAGATGAACAATACAGTACTTCTCATGAGTGGGAAGGAACTTCTTAAGGAAGTTAAGAAGAAAGAAGACACACAATTCATTGTGGTTAGGAAACCCGGAATTGTTTTGAACAACACTAGAATAGATGATTTGCCGGAAGAAATCTAGGGTTTGTTGGAAGATTTCGCCGACATAGTAGTGGACGAACTACCCTATTCGTTGCCACCTATTAGGAGTATAAGCCATCATATTGATATTATACCTGGCGCCAGCTTGCCGAACAAAGCAGTGTATAGGTTGACACCGCAAGAGAATGAGGAAGTTAAGAGACAGGTCCAGGACTTAATGGACAAAGGATTAATTCGAGAGAGCTTGAGTCCATGTGTTGTTCCGACAGTGCTCAGCCCAAAGAAAGATGGAGGCTGGAGGATGTGTACAGACTCAAGGGAAATTAATAAGATTGCCATCAGATACAGGTTTCCATTTCCAAGGATGGACGACTTGATGGATTGCTTGAGCGGAGCCAAATATTTTTCAAAGATTGATTTGAAAAGTGGCTATCACCAAATCACGATGAGGGAGGGTGATGAATGGAAAATGACATTCAAAACAAATGAAGGTTTGTACGAATGTATTGTCATGCCATTTGGCTTGACGAATGCGTTGAGCACCTTTATGAGGTTGATGAATGAAGTCCTGAAAGATTTCATTGGAAAATTCGTGATTGTATATCTGGATGATATACTAACTTTCAGTAAAACTGAAGCGGAGCAATTAAAACATTTAGTTGTCATGATGAGGAGATTGTAGAAAGAGAAATTGTTGATCAATATGAAGAAATCCTCATTCATGAAGACATAACTCGTCTATTTGGGTTTTGTAATCTCTTCGAACGAATTGAAGATGGATTCGGAGAAGGTAAAAGCAATCAGGGATTGGCCATCGCCGAAGAGTATCTTTGAAGTTCGAAGCTTCCATGGATTGTCTAGTTTTTACAGGAAGTTCATCAGAAATTTCAGTGAGATATGTGCACCAATGATGGACACAGTCAAGAAAAGAGACAAATCTTTCCATTGGACAGAGGAAGCAGAGAAGAGTTTCAAGCTGCTGAAGGAGAAGATAATTGGATAGCCAGTTCTGGTTTTGCCAGATTTCAGCAAGACATTCCAAGTGAGATGTGACGCTAGTGGATTCACAATTGGAGCGGTCTTAAGCCAAGACAACATACCAATTTCATACTTCAGTGAGAAGATGAACGATGCAAAGTTGAAATGTTCCATGTATGACAAGGAGTTTTATGCAGTCATACAGGCGTTGAAAAAATGGAGGCATTACTTGGTTCCGAAAGAGTTTGTCTTGTATAGCGACAACCATGCATTACAATTCATAACTCGACAAGAGAAATTGAACCAGAAGCATGCAAAATGGGTTGAAAACATGCAGAATTTTACTTTTGTTATAAATCATATTTCTGGAACTGTTAACAAGGCTGTTGATGCTTTGAGCAGGAAATGTTTGATTCTGCAGGAGTTCAGAGTAAAGACCTTAGGTTTTGATAACCTCAAAGAAATGTACAGGGATGATGCAGATTTCAAAGAAGCCTATGAAGCATGTGAAAATCCAGTTCTCAGAGATAGAAGCCAATGGACTGAATATATGATTCAGGATGGACTATTATTCAGGGGTAATCAGTTGTGTATTCTGAAGAGTTCTATGAGAGAGAATCTTCTGAAGGAAAAGCATAGTGGAGGATTGGCTGGACATTTTGGCCATGATAAGACTTTTGCGCAACTAAATGGCTCATATTATTGGCCAGGGATGAGGACAGATGTCAAGAAATTCGTGAATAGGTGTAGAATTTACCAGCACGCGAAGGGAAGGAGACAAAATACAGGATTGTAACAGCCATTGCCATTACCAGAGAGGCCATGGGATGCGGTAAGTATGGATTTTGTGTTAGGAATGCCAAGGACGCAAAGAGGATGTGACTCAATCTTTGTGGTAGTAGATAGATTTCCTAAAATGGCACATTTCATACCATGTCAGAAAACCGGTGATGCAACTCACATTGCAAATCTGTTTTTCAAGGAAGTTGTTAGACTTCACACCTTACCCAAGAGTATTGTATCGGACAGGGATACCAAATTTGTTGGTCATTTTTGGAGGATCATATGGAAGAAGCTAGGGACTAATTTATCTTTTAGCTCAGCATATCATCCTTAGACGGATGGGTAGACTAAGGTAGTACACCGAAGCTTGGGAGATTTATTAAGGAGTTTGGTGGTTGAACATCACAGTCAGTGGGATCAGATTCTGCCACAAGTGGAATTTGCATATAATGATTCACTGAATAGGAGCACATGATGAAGCTCATTCCAGATAATGTATGGAATGCAGCCAAGAGGAGTATCTGAGCTGAGAGACTTGGAGCAGAATGAATTCAGAAGTGTTAGTGCAGAGGATTTTGCAGCAGGAATGCAGAAGCTCCATCGCAAAATCAAGGGACGATTGCAGAATTCAAATCAGAAATACAAGCGCAAAGTAGATCAACACAGAAGAGAACTTCAGTTTGAAGTAGGTGATTTGGTTCTGGCGCATCTCAGAAAAGAAAGGTTCCTAAGGGGAACTACCAACAAACTGAAGATGAAGAAAATTGGACCGTGTAAAATCATAAGAAAATTTGAGGCAAACGCTTATGAGATTGGATTACCAGATGCGGTCGGAATATCGCCCATATTCAACATAGCAGATCTGTATCCTTACAAAGCTGATGAAATGTGAGTAGAGGAGAATCATAAGGAAGTTCAATAGAGTAAACAATTGCATGTAGCTGAAAATCGGCAAATGGAAAAGAAAATTGACCAGAGAGTTGGAAAGAAAACCCGAAGGAAGACATACTATGAATATTTGGTCAAGTGGGAAGGACACCCGATTGAAGATGCCAGTTGGGAAAGAAAAGTAGATATCCAAAGACATGGACAGACAGGGCAGGAGCTCATGTATAGGATTTCATGAATTTTTCAACCAAGGGAGTATGATGCAGGAGCATCGCAAGCTGCCAGCAAAGCAAGCGCAAAGGTGGAAGACAGTTGGAAACGCACCAACACATGTTTTGGAAAGAATTTATGTAATAGATAGGGGAGCGTATCTACATTTATGTTTTGGAGATTGTAAACAGATCTTGAGCGTTGCTCTCATCTGTCAAATATGAAGGCATTTAATTGTATTGAATGAAAAGTAGATAGGTCTTAATTTCTGATTTGATAGCTTATAGTGTAGGAGGGAAAACGGATAGAAAGACACCCTCGCTTGTATCATGGTGTGATCCCCAATTGTATCAGTGGAATAAGTTGTAGAGCTGTAGAGAGTAAGAACACAGAGAAGAACCCATGTACATGGATATTTGAGTTAATATAATAAAAAAACTTTGACTCACGTTCATGGTGTTATTATGTTTATTGTTTGCATCTGTTGAATGGTATGTATACAGTTGCTTATATTTTATGTTATGCATTTATTTCAATGCTATGTATATGCTTGTGATTTCATGAGGAATGTATGAAATTTGTGAGGAGAGAAGAATGAGTTTCAATTGTTTCTCTTCCTAAAAATTCCTGCAAAGAGTGTAGTGAACATCCTCAAGGTGTGTGTCGACGAAGTTTTGAGTTTTATCTCAGAAAGCTCGAGAGAGATACCGTTGTTTTCCTACCAGCAGAAGTGTGGGTGAAACACAGAGTCGTGCAAGGTGTGTGCAGGTTGGGTGAGATCTTGGATTTTACCAAACCATGAGGAAGATTGAAGGACTCTTGTCACACAGAGTCGAAGGATCAAATAACCAGAGGTTATTTGCGAATGTCGCAAGGAGTGCGTGCAAGAACCCATTGAATCCTTGAGTTTGCAAGAGAAATATCGGGAGGGGAAGAACCTTGAAGGGTTCAAGGAAAAGCAAGTATTGAAGTCACCCAACAGACATAAAATCTCAGAAAGATTTACGCCGGGGTGCTTGGTCAAAGAAATCTTTCAGAAGGTTGATTGGATGGTGGAGTCGCTTCAAGGAGAAGTGTCGATTTGTCGTGGACAGTTGGATCTCACAGACCAGCGGAGAGATTAAGGTTGAGTTTTTTTCAACACTTATAAGCTCAGGAGGAATAGAGGTTGTTGGATTAGGATCAACAAGAGTCATTGATCTCATCCTTGAATTTCACTATTTCGGAATTCGGAAGTGGAGGAAGCTGTGACTCGAAGTCAAGAGTCACGAATTCCTGATTTGCGAAGTCCCGAAAGAACTGGGACCGTCAGATCATAGGAGAGCCCAGAGCCATTGATTTGTGGTGAGGGGTTATCGCAGTTTCAGAAGTCTACGAAAGGATTCATTGCATTTCAAATCGTCGATACGTGAATTCCCGAAGTGTCGAAAAGATGGGCCCCAGGTTTTAGTCAGAGGTCACATCGGAGAAAAGTGAAGGGAGGAGTCAAGATCCATTAGCCATTTTGGTTTTCGGAGATTGAAGAGTCAGGGGGACTCACATCAGGATTCACGAGGTTGCGAAGTTCGAAACACCTTTTCAAGTAAAGGTCGTGGTCATAGTTGTTGGTCACTTGGGTGAGAGTTAGCGCCTTGTGTTTATTCGCATAGACGTGACTCATAAGGACCTATGGATATGCATGTGCGAATGTGAGTGATTTCTTGTAGGGAAATCGAAGAGTCAATCAGACTCTCGGGGAGATAAAGAACAATCCTAAGACCGAGAGGTCGCGCAGAATCCGTCGAGGCAGGGGGTGTTGCGTCACTTGGGAGGAACATAACTGAAAGGAATGATCAACGGTAGTCGACTAAAACTATACAGGGATAGTCAACCTACTAACCCTTAAAAGTTACAATGCAATAAGAAAGTCATGTATATAGTGTACTATAGTAGAGATTAGGAAATAAAACTCATAAAAAGGAAGACAAAAGTAGAAAAAGGAGAAAAAAGTAGAAAATAAAGAAAATACAAAATACAGGGAAATATCACGCGCAACATATAGTGGAATCAGCGAGACAAAGAGAAAAAGTGACCGTGCACAGCATATGGTTGACATGAAGCAAACACTGCGCACTAAGGAAAAAGTAAGAGAAGAAATGTATGACGCACCAAAAAAGTACAGCACACCAGAAAAGGGGCCAATGGTCGAAAAAGTAAAAACCGACCGTCGAGGTAAAAATCCACGAATTTGGCATTTATGCAACTGAACGAAGCGTACTCGACAAGCTTCAACACATTAATAACAACCAAAGAATCTTCTCCAAGAATATTTAGGGAATTTATGACACCCTCTATATATAGTGAAAACGTGGGCCAAACATGACTTATTGTGCATTTGCAAACCCACGAAGCCAAAGAGCACGAAGACGAAAGGCGAACAAGCAAGGTTGGAGGTCATAGAAGCTGAATCTCAATCAGGGAAATAAGAAATACCCAAGATGGCACCTCCAAAGGTCATCACACCAAGCCAAACAACACAGAAAACACGCAACATTCTCAGGTCACCGTAGAGGCGGAACAAGAATTTACACAAAGAGAGGGAATCGTCGATGTCGACACAATTCCCTCGCCACAGGTCGAACCAGTGAGTGCCACACTGGTCAAGGAAGAAGAGCATGCCCCGACGATGGTTGTGATGGATATCGACTTGCATGATAGTGCGTGGGGCCACGAATCTTTGACCACAGGCAACCCACCGCAACCTTCCAGGGTTGAAGTAGTCCAAAGAACAAATGGTGGAGACAATGAAAGGACATAGTCTGACAGGATGATACCACAACCTATGGTGGGGTCCATGCGGCAGGAGGAAGTAAAGATCGAAGATATCAAAAGGCAACCAGAGTCGGGTGGGGAAGGAAGAGAAATGGAGGCTAGGACCTCTAGTGCACCGGTAAAGAGAAAGGGCAAGCAACCCATTATGCACTCCCCATGAACATAGCTCGATGCCTCGATTGTGTTATCATGCATCCTAGACGGGGTGTTGATTCGATATCTTTTCATCGTGACTTATAAATAATTGCCCTAAATGAGCATAAATTAAAATGCACCATTAAAGAAGGGAAAACTTAAAAATGAAGAGACATATGTTGATGTTTGGACAACATCGGGAAGACATTCTCTAAAGATAATAATTAATAAGATAATTATTAATTGATTATTAACTATAGTATATAATAAGTAAATAATAATAACAAATAGTTATTG
>SNQJ01S0054203.1:71111-85540 GCA_010110895.2 Picea sitchensis | reverse complement strand
CTTTCTTTCTTTCTTTCTTTCTTTATAGAAACATAATTACACCCGACTCATATTGGATTCATAACCTTTTCAATTAAAAACTATTATACTTCATATATTACATAATAAAAATCTATTAGAAATAAGAAAGCTCATATTGGATTCATACCCTTTTGAATTAAAAACTATCATATTACATGTATTATATAATAAAAATCTATTACAAATAAGAAAATGCTCACTATAAAATAGAAAACAAGAATTGATTAAATATTTTTCCTCCAAAGTATAATATTAAAAAATTAATATTACCAATGCTAAATATAAAATAAAAAATCATTATTTCATATTTTTAATAAAAACATTACTATTTTCGAGCTATATGCAAAGTTTTATATCTATCGTAAAAAGTTTTTTTAACCAATGAATTTTGTCTTGCAAAACAAATTTCGGTATTTGAATCAAATTTCGGTGTCGATTCAAATATCCTTAATTTAGTTTAGCCTTTTAAGATGTCCTTAATTTAGTTTAGTCTTTTAAAATGAGTTCTTCACTTGGAAATTTACCAAATATACCATATTTATAATGATTATTAACTATGCTTCCTACAAAAGGAAATATAGATTTCACTGCAAAAATGCTCTTGAAATGGACTATGTCCGTGAATATACATAACTGAAGAACTATATAAATGCGTAATGTAGAAACTGAAAACATAGAGAGAGGCGAGAGGGACTAATGTTGAAGAGAACCACCAATGTTTATCCGTTCACTTTGTGGCTAAGCCGTCCAATTACAAGATAGTATAATCTAGTTTTTTTTACACGTGGTGGCTAGTACAATCGACTTAAGTTCGCAATGGATTCTTTTGTTAAATGGAGTAATGCTTCCATTGCTTGTTTGACCAAATTTGATAGAGGATAGGAATCTTAAATGCATAGAAAAAATAGGTAAGATTGCATTTATTAGGTAGGTGAAGGATGGAGTGGTCCAGAGACTATCTAATAGTATGTATTTTGTAATTTTCGTTTTATGTGAATGTGGAGAAGAGTTGAACAACTCCATAGTTATTTTGTGTGTATGCTTTCTTTCATGAATGGTTGCCTCTTCTTGAGCTTGAACATGGTATCATAGCTAAAGTAAGACTCTTCAAAGATTGGAGACATTTGCAGGCTCTTGGAGAGCACCTTCGAGCTTCTTTCAACTACAACAGGAAGATGATCAATTTCCAGGTTGTTCTGGGATGAAACTTTGAGGGAAAACTCTTTAAAAAATTGAATTTTGGAGACGGATGCCCCCCTACCCATGTATACAAAGCCTCCACGTGGGATTTTTTGGCCTTTTGGATGCCCTCCTTTGTTTTGGATAGGGCGCATCCACCTCTAGATAGGAAGCGTCCAAGCAAAAATTTTGGGTCTTTTTTCCCATTTCGAAAGACAATCGTTCAAAGAAAAAATTTGGGTTTTTTCCCATTTTGAAAGAGCGTCCAAGAGATAAAAAAAAAATGGGTTTCCCCATTTCAACAAAGGAGCAAGAGAAAAAAAAAATGGGTTTTTTCAATTTCGACAAAGGAGTAAGAGAAAAAAAATTGTGTTTTTCCCATTCCAACAAAGGAGCAAGATAATTTTCTTTTGAGTTTTTGCCCATTTCGATAGAGAATCAAGATTTCCTCAATATCTAAGCCATGGTGTCTAACAACAGTCCAATGCTCGCACAAGATCCAGTTTTAACGGGTAAGAACTATGATGTATGGTCTATTAAAATGAAAAAAAATCTCGGGTCTGAAGATTGTTGGGAAGAAGTAGTCAATGAATTTCAGGAACTAGGTCGAGCGGATCTACAAATAATGACAAATGCACAGAGAAATTCCCTCAGAGAACTTGGGAAGAAGGATAGCAAAGCACTATTGTTCATCCAACATGGGTTAGAGGAATATATTTTCCCCAAAGTCTTAGCAGCAGATCATGCCAAATAAGCATTGGATGCTCTAGAAATATCCTATCAGGGCACTGACAAAGTAAAAAATGCAAAGTTGTAGACACTCAGGAAGAGTTTTGAGACTCTTCAAATGAAGGATTCAGATTCTATGGATCATTTTATGACCCATGTCATGAGCATCATGAATCAATTGTGCACCCATGGAGAAGACATTCAAGAGAAAAAGGTCATTGAGAAGGTACTTCGAAGCCTTCTTGATAAGTTTAATATGGTCATAGTTGCTATAGAAGAGTCGAAATAACTGTCACAATTGACAATTGAAGAACTCATGGGATCTTTGTTAACCCATGAAAGTAGGTTCAGTCGAAATGTTGAATCTTTAGAGAATGCATTTCAGTCTCAGGCCTCCATAAGAAGAGGCAGACGAGGCAGACGTTTCTCTCAAATAAGAGAGAGATTAACTTCAGAATGTTCAGAACAAAGTGAACAACCAGCACAACCACAAAGACACCCTCATAACCAAAAGGGGAGAGGCAAACATTTTAATTAGCCAAGATGGACTGACAAATCAAGGATCCAGTGCTATTATTGCAAGAAGTTTGGTCACTACGGAAGTGAATGTAGAAAGAAGAAAGAAAATCTGAATAGGGGCAAAGCAAAAGTTACCAACACTGAAGAAGGAACATTTGAATCAATGTTATTTTCATGTCAAGTTACAGAAGAAGCAAGCAACAATCATGATCTTTAGTTGTTGGAAAGTGGTTGCAAGAATCATCTAACAGGTAAAAAAGATTTATTTTCTAGTTTAGATGGCTCTATCACATTGCAAATTATACTGGGAAATGATTATCAAAAGAAAGTTGCGGGTAAGGGTATAATTTATGTATTAACCAAACAAGATGAAAATAAGGATATTCATGATGTTTATTATGTACCTGGTCTTAGAAATAATTTAATGAGTGTAGGCCAGATGAATGAACATCATTATAAGGTCATTTTTGAAAGTTCCATGTGTACAATCTTGGACAAACCACCCAGCAATAAAATTATAACCACAATACAAATGACCAAAAATAGAATGTTCCCTTTGATATTGAGAAATGTAAGTTTGTCACGGTCATATTCCCAAAATGTATCAAGCTCATATGAGTCTTGGTTGTGGCATCTTAGATATGGTCATTTACCATTTATCAGTCTTAGTGTTTTACAGAAGAAGTATATGGTCGAAGGTTTTCCCATTATAAATGAACATAGAAACTCCTGTGAGAGTTGTATTGTGGACAAACACCAAATGGATAGTTTTCCCAATGGTTCCTGCAGAGAAAATGAACACCTTGAACTGGTGCATATAGAAATTTGTGGTCCAATGCAAACTAAGTCAATAAGAGGCATATTTTATTTTCTAACATGTATCGATGACTTTAGCAGGAAAGCAAGGGTGTACTTTCTCAAGCACAAATCAGAGACATTTGAAAAATTCGTAGAATTTAAATCCTTGACAGAGAAACAGAGTGGGAAGTACATGAAAGTACTCAGATCATATCGAGGAGGTGAGTATGAATCCAAGGAAGTTGCAATATATTGCAGGAAACATGGAATCAAGAGACAATTTACCAAAAGATACACTCCACAAAAGAATGGAGTATCTGAAAGGAAGAATCAAACAATAATGAATATGGCCAGAAGTATGCTAAAGGCCAAGAATTTGTCAAATGAATACTAGGGTGAAGCAATGGTGATCCAAATTATTTTCAGCACTAAATGAGAGTGGATATATAATAAATAGATGTACACATGTATCTTAGATATCCAATAATATAACAAAAATATACATAAACACAAAGATACAATAATACACAATTTCTATTAATGAGTGAAATGTACAAAACTGTAGAAATATAGAGTGAAAGACTCGCTAGAATGGTGACATATTACCTCTGAGAAGAGATGTGACAGATACTCACATTCACAAGAAGATGATTTTAAAATGAGGCTCCAAAGGCCTTTTTATCATAAAGAAAATCCAAAACCCTAACCCCGGAAGATGAAAAGACAATAGTTTTGTGGACCCTGTTTTGGGTAGTTTGGCGTATCAACTTTCTGGGGGTGTAACTTTGGCATTCGATCTTTGTTTGGGGTGAAAAATAGTGCGTTGGAAAGGTATCGTCGAGGATATTCATTTTAGGGGCTCAATTAGAGCCTTTTACCTTTTTTAAGGTGCTCGATTCTGAAGAACTTCATTTAGGAACCAAAAAAGTGCTAAAAATAGTAAGTTGCCAGAATATTGTTTTGATCCTGTTGGAATAGGTGGGTGGCCACCGATATCCACCTAGATCAAATGAAATGATCAATATATATTTTAAATATGTCACCAACCAACATTCTAAAAGATCAAGTCCCTCGAGAATCCTGGAGTGGTATGAAATCTAGCATTTCTCATTTTAAAGTTTTTGGCTATGTAGCTTATCCACATGTTCCTGAAGAGATTGGGAAAAATCTTGATGATAGAAGTGAAAAATGTATATTTATGGGATAAAGTGAATAGTCTAAAGAATATAGGTTGTATAATCTTATTACCAAGAAGTTGATAGTAAGAAGAGATATGAAATTCCAAGAAGATAAATCTTGGGATAACCAAACAAGTGAAATACTTGTAGAAGAAATTCCTTCTATGCAAGAAGATAAGTAGGTGGAAGCTACAGGACAACAATATTCTCCACCAAGACTTCCAATATTGCAAGTACAAGTCTAAGAAGAACAAACAAAGAATAGTTCTTTTTTTTCCACCTAATAATGATTCAAATCCCACTATAGCAAATCTAAAGAACCAAAGAACAAGAACTTGAGAGAAATTTATGAGCAGAATGATGACATGGATCAACAAGCACACTTTTCTTTGTTATCATGTCAACCAGTATACTTTGAAGAAGTAGTCAAGGAAGAAAAATGGGTTGATTCAATGAACGAAGAAATTGAAACAATTGAAAGAAACAACACATGGGATCGTGTGGATCTCTCCACAAGTAAAACTAGCATTGGAGTTAAATGGGTGTATAAGACAAAATTAAATGAGAAAGGAAAAGTAGAGAAGCATAAGAAAATACTTGTAGCAAGAGGGTTTTCTCAACAACCCGGTATTGACTATGGAGAAACATTTGCTCCACTAGCATGTTTGGATACTGTCATAATAGTTCTGGAAATTACAAATAAAACAAAATGGGCAGTCTATCAAATGGACATGAAATCAACCTTTCTAAATGGATTTTTAAAGGAAGACATTTATGTGATCGGCCACCAGGATTCATATCAGAGGTAAACAGTAAAAAGTGTACACATTGAAGAAGGCATTGTATGGTTTGAATCAAGCTCCAAGATCTTGGTACAGTCGCTTCGATACTTATTTTCTCAACAATGGGTTCAACCGGAGCAACAATGAGTCCACATTTTACACCAAAAGATATCAAAGATGTAATATTTTGATAGTTTGTCTCTATGTTGATGACATGATTTATACAGGGAATTTGTTGTTTAATGAATTCAAATCAGCCATGAAAAGTGAATTTGAAATGATTGATCTTGGTCTTATGAAATATTTTATGGGAATTAAAGTTGAGAAATCTGAAAAGGGAATTTTTATCTATCGGCAAAAATATGCCACAGATATTTTGAAAATGTTCAAAATGAAAAAATGCAAGCCAATAGATACACCAATTGAAATAGGTACAAAATTAAGTAAACAAGATGAAGGAAAAAAATGATTATCCTCTGTATAAGAGACTTGTAGGAAGCCTCATGTACCTTACAGCTACCCGAAGAATCCCAAAATATCTCATTGGAAAGTTGGAAAAATAATTTCAAGGTATATTGCAGGTACAACAAATTATAAAATTTGGTATTCTACTTCAAAAGATGATTCACTTGTTGGATATACAAATAGTTATTTTGGAGGTAGTGTTGATGATAGGAAAAGTACTTATGGGTATGAATTTTTGTTTGGTACAGGATTGATTTCATGGGCTTCTAAGAAACATCTCATCATCACAATTTCTTCAATAGAAGCAGAGTATGTGGCAGGAACTTCAGCAACATGTCATGTAGTTTGGTTGAGAAGGATCCTTAGTGATCTTGCAGATGAATAAAATGAGCCAACTCCTATATTTTATGACAACAGTTCAACAATTGAATTATCTAAGAATCATGTGTTTCACTACAAGAGTAAAAATATAGACACTCACTATCATTTCATTTGTGATCATGTCAATGATGGTAGAATTATGCTATGGTTTTGTGGCTCGAAAGGACAATTAGTAGATATATTTACCAATCCATTGGAAGAAATACCTTTTGATTTTAGAGACAACACTTAGGCATAGTTTGTCTTGATTTTTGTAATGGTAAAAAATAAGGGGGATTGTTAAATGGAGTAATTCCTCCATTACTTGTTTTACCAAATGATAGGAATCTTAAATGTACATAAAATATAGGTAAGGTTTCATTTATTAAGTAGGTGAAGGATGGAGTGTTCTAGAGAACTATCTCATGGTATGTATTTTATAATTTCAGTTTTATGTCAATGTGGAGAAGAGTTGAACAACTCCATAGTTTTTTTGTGTGTATGCTCTATTTCATGAATGGTTTCCTATGCTTTAGAATGAACATATTTTTGTAATCTCGGTGTTGGGCATTTATTCCATTAGTCTATTCTTCTCTTTCGGCACTTGTACATCATTTCTCGACCACATGTTGCTCAATTATTGTTTAATTAGTAGGTATGTATAGTAATTGGATATTGTAGACTACGATTTCCAAACTCTTCATCCTACGATGAGGCTGGTGAAGGATGCAGGGGAATGTTTCAGAAATCAATGAACAATTTGAGAAAAAAATTCAGCATTGTTGAACAACACTTGTAATCTACAACTAGGTGTTTCAACAATTGTTTCAACACGTGCTTCAACATGTGTTCCAACAAATAATAAAACACTATTACAACAAAAACTTAAGTGAATCACTCTTGCATCATACACAAAGATCGATACTCTTTTCTACAACAACCTTTTCAGCAGGTATTTCAATAGAGAGTAAAATGTTATTACAACAAAACAAAGTTATAGTAGAAACAGGGGAATTATAACAGCAGACTAAAAAATCATGTTACAACAACAAAATAACCTCACTCAATCATTCTTGGCAACAAAAAATTCACCCAACACTTATGTACTAAATTTAAATAACATTCTACAGAAAACTAATGCACAACATAAGGATTTAACTGAAGTTTTCAAACAATAAATAGAGTATGCATGTTACAACAAAATCAATTACTTTGTATTAAATATGAACATTATCATGAGTTTAAAAACTTGGATTCAAACAGAAACAGAGTATAAAATCCCATGTTAACACTCTCCATAATTCTCTGTCAAATTCTATTTCTTCAACATTACAAAATCAAAATTACATAGATGTATATATACTGATACAGTTGGTCGGTTAGCTTGCCCCTTCGAAATTCAATCAATCAAAAATCAAACGGTGTGGTGGTGATAACTCTTCGATCATTAAATGGATAAGGCGGTGGAAATTAATTTATGAGTGGTGGTAACTCTTCAAAATTCAATCGACTGCGATAAGTTATATTTTGGGTGGTGGTAACTCTTCAAAATTTAATCGACTAAGATAAGTTATCTTTTGGGTGGTGAAATGATTAATCTTCTGAAATTACCCCCCTTAATCATTTCACCCAAAAAAAAAAACTCTGCAATATTACAGATCACAAACCCCAATGTTCTTTCTGTGAATTTCAAATAATTCCTTTGCTAGGGACTTTGTAAACATGTCTTCAAACTGATCTTCAGATTTGCAAAAATCTACAGAAATTTCATCATTGTTTATCAACTCTTGAATAAAATTATATTTTGTATCAATATGCTTAGTTTTCTTGTAGAAAACATGATTACGTGACAAAGTAATGGATTATTTATTGTTACAAAAAATATGAGTCGGTTCTTGTTGTTCATGCAACAAATCGATCATAATCCTTTTCATCCACACAGTTTGACATGTAGTTGTTGTTGTTGCAATATACTCTGCCTCATTAGATGATAAAGTCACAATAGGTTGCTTCTTTGAAGCCCAAGCTACAGCTCCTAATACAAAGATGAACACATATCCTGAGGTGATTTTTCTGTCATCTACACTACTTGCAAAATCACTATCAGTATATCCAATCAACTTACATTATGAATCTAATGTGTATAGAACACCATAATTGGTTGTTCAGGAAACATATGTTAGGATCCTTTTTCCTGCTTTCCCATGGGTTCTCTTCGGAGACTCTATAAATTTAGAAATAAAACTTATAGAAAACATAATCTCATAACTTGTTGTTTTCAAATACATAATACTTCCAACCAGTCTTTTATATATAGTCAGATCAACATATGAACCCTCGTCATTCTTACTGAGTTTTGTGCCAATTGCAATTGGTATTACGGTTGGTTTACAGTTCACCATCCTAAACCTTTTCAATATGTCCTTTGAATATTTAGTTTGAAAAATAAAAATATCATATTCATATTGATTTACTTCAATTCCTAGGAAATACTTCATCATTCCTAAATCATTCATTTCAAACTCAGTTTTCATGATTGTCTTAAAATCATCTACTGAAATATTTCCTGTGAAAATCAAATCATAAACATATAATCATACAATCAATCTTTCACCTTCCTGGTTTACTTTTGTATACAGAGTTGACTCACTTGGACTCTTGTTGAATCCTTCACCTTTCAAGTATTCATAAATTTTGTTGTACCATACTCTGGGTGCTTGTTTCAATCCATACAACGCTTTCTTTAACCTGTAGGCCTTACCTTATTTTCCATCAATCTCATATCCTAGAGGTTGTTTCACATAAACCTCTTCTTCTAGAAAACCATTTAAAAATGTGGATTTTGCATCCATATGGTGTATACACCATTTAATATGAGCAACAATGGATAATACCATTCTTATTGTATCAAGCCTGGCTACATGTGCAAAAGTTTCATTATAATCAATATTGGGTTGTTGACTGAAACCCTGACCTATAAGCCTTGCCTTGTGTTTCTAAAATTCACCTTCAACATTTAACTTAGTCATGTAAATCCATTTAATACCTATACAATTTTTATCTTTAGGCAAATCTACAATGATCAGGGGATCAAAATGTGCTCAAAAATCAAATTGCTCGGAATTGCTTGAAAATAGACTCGTGCATAGGCCTCGTCCTCATAATCCCAACGCAACTTGAATGGGTTAAAATAGACATTGTATGCGAGAGATATCGCGTTCTGTCCATTTTCTCAAAGAGGAAAAATTTTGCTCACTATACAGTCTGTACAGTTTGACATGGCAGGGTCGTACTGCTGACATGGTAGGTCCGTACTCCTGATGTGGCAGGGACATACTAGTGACATGTTGCAAGTGGTTATTTGGCAGTTTATATGGCAGTGTTTACGTGGACCAATGGATGGTCGACATGTGGCATGCTCAGAGCGAATGGGAAGGTGCCACATGGCCTAACCAAGGGCCACCATGTGGCACCCCATCATTGGTTATTGGTTTAAAAGGTTTGTTGGAGTTCACAGGGGTCGAAACCAGGACCTTCGACAGTGGCACTATCTTGGCAAGGGCAAGGCTACCAACCCGCTTGCAATTGGTTATTAACCTTATAGTCTAAAATAAATATTTGAATTGAATTAAAACTTCACACAGGAAGAGAAAGGGTAGGGGATTAACCCTAGCACTGATCACATTCCTTTTCCATGCGACCAACAACACTATCCAACAATGAGCACAGGGGTTCCAATGTTAACCCCTGGTCACATTCCTTTGCCATATGACCACCAGACATGTGGAGAACTCCAACGAAGTAGCACATAGGTGCTACTTTTTTGGTCAGTGCTTGGCCACATGGGCCACGCGACCACTACCTCTATCGAGAAAGGTGATAAGTCTCTTAACGACACGACAAATTGCCAACTTTTGCATGATGCACATGCGTGTTGGGTTTAGGCATGGGAAATGCCCAGAATCCAAGTTCAGCTCACATAGCTGTGTTTTGGAGGAGCAGAGACAACAAAGAATTGGGAGAAACTTTCATGAAGTGATTCCAACTCAAGTTTTGGTCAAAATAGGTGCAGGAAGATCCCAACTAGGGTTTTTTGGATGTTTTGGAGCCATTGAAGCCATTTATTTTGCATTGTAGAGCATTGTAGAGCACTTATTTTGACACTTTGAGCATTAATGAAAATGATCCATTGGAAGATGGACGAGGAGATGTATCCCAAGAGAGGGGTGAAATCCTTTATCATTTTGTTGTGTTAATGTGTTTACTTTGATGGTTGTTATGTATGTTTATGCTTCTCATTATTAAGTAAAAAATCATTAAATTTTATGTGTTTGTAACTTGATCCTATTACCCAAGGACATACAAATTTCACTTGCAATTTTAAAGAGACTCAAGCCTTTTCATTTTCAGATCAAGTTGGTATCAGAGCATAGGTCTTTGAAGGTTTGTTTGTTTGCAAGTTTTTTATTTATGATGCCTACAAGGTTGAAGCTCACAAAAGGAGAAGGTCAACTTGTAGATCCAAGTTCTCTACTTTCAAGAAGGAGAACTACTCAATCACCTCAACCTTCAAGGAGATATTCACCGAGTATGGATCATGAGGAGAGTCATGAAACTCTTACTTCAGAGGATGAAACTTTCAGAAAATCTTTCTATAATATGACAAAAATGCTGAAAGTTTTATTTGAAGAAAGAAATGTAAGGTTGTCAGGTGAAATCTCAAACCCTCCAAAGGGAAATGAAGATAGTGGTGATAAAACTCCAAAAGGAAATGGAGGGAATGGTGATACTCCACCTCCTTCACCTCCATATTACACCTCTTCCGCCATTTTACAACCACATCCAAATTCTCCAAAAGAACATGGTATAATTCCTCCACAATGGAGAGGTATATTCTGAGAAATTGGATAATTGGATTCACCAAATTGAAGTATATTGTAGGATACAAAGAATCAAGATTGATGGAACTAAGATTCATATCACTTCTCTTAGATTGGAAAGTGAAACATTTATTTGGCGGGAATCCAAAACTCAAGAGGACATGAAGAAACATGGTAAAGTTTTATCCTCTTGGAATGATTTTATTGTTGCACTTAAAAGACAAGTTTATCCATTAGCATACATGCAGAAAACTATTATGGACTAGAAAAATTTAGACAAGCTAAAGGGAAAAGTGTTCAAAGCTACACTCAATACTTTAGAAGAAGGGATTTGATTTTGGGTACAGATTTATCTTCTCAAGAAACTTTACTCAAATATATTGGAGGACTGCATAGCTACTTGAGGAACATAATACTTATGTTTAACTCTACAAATCTAGATGAAGTTTGTGTAGAGACAAATCATTTGGAAGAAGAGGGAGGGAGGAACCTCAAGAGGGCAACACAAATCCTTTTGTTAAGGGAGATAAGGGAAAGAGGAAATTCAAAGGAAATGGAAGGAAGAATGTTTCAGTCAAGAAAGAGGGAGAGAAAAACTCATGTAAACACTATTCAAAGGATGGCCATGATGAAGACCATTGTTGGAAACTTCATCATGAAATGAGACCCAAAAAGTACAGCCATAAGGGGAAACCAAAGACTACTGCAAATACACAAAATGATTTAGGTTCTGATTCGGGTGATGAAACAAAGATTACAACCATAGGTTTTCAAGGTAAGGATTCTATTGCAAGTACTAGTTCTTCAAGTAGTAGTAGCCTCAATGAAACTCAACATGAAAAAGAAAGAATAGAGATTTTACACATAAGGGTTATTTCAAAGAATACCAAGATATATACTCTTTTTTATACTAGATCTCAAGCAAACCTCATATCTGAAGACATTGTCAAGAAACTAAAATTGGAAAACACTCCACATCCTAAACCATACCCTCTAGGATGGATATGTGACAATGCCAAATTGCATGTGACAAGAATGTGTAAACTTAGATTTTCCAACACTGCAAACTTTATAGATGAGGTAGAGATTGATGTTATTCCATTGGATATCTATGGTATTGTGTTGGGAAGCCTATATCTATATGATAGGAGAGCCATATTTCATCGTCATGAGAACAAGTATCATTTGTTTAAAAATGGAGTTGAGTACATTGTTAGAGTACATACAAATAATTTGAATTTGTCACTTGTAAATGTTGGACAAATGAAGAGATTAGTCAATGCTAGTAATAATTTTGTCCTCTTGATGATCAAACCCAAAGGCAATGTTGAAAACGAAGATTTCCAAGGTTGTGCTGAAAAGTTGAAATCCAATTTATATGAGGTTGTTAACCAATATGATGAGATGTTTCAAGAACCAAAAGGATTGCCTCCAAAAAGGTGTATCCAACATGAGATACAATTGCAACAATATTTTCCTCTTCCAAACATTGGTATGTACAGGATGTCAGTCATGGAGATTGCTGAAATTAAAAAATAAATACAAGAGTTTCTTGACAAATGGGTCATCATGTCAAGCACATCGCCATGTGGGTCACCAATTGTTTTAGTGCCAAAGAAAGATGGTACATGGCCCATGTGTGTAGATTCCATGGCCTTTAACAAGATTACGATAAAGAATTGTTATCCTAGATTCCTAGAATTGATGATTTGTTTGATCAATTGAAAGATGCTAATTATTTTACTAAGTTGGATTTGAAAAGTGGATATCATCATATTAGGAATGTTGAAGGAGACACCTAGAAGACAACTTTCAAAATAAATCAAGTTTTGTTTGAGTGGATTGTAATTCCATTTGTAATTCTCCTAATACATTCATGAGAGTTGTGAGTGATGTTTTAAGGGCTTTTATTGATGATTGTGTTATTGTCTACTTGGATGACATTTTGATATTTATCAAATCTCATGAAGAGCATGTTATGCATGTAAAGCAAGTTTTTGATGTCTTAAAGAAAGAAAAATTGTTTTTGAAGATGTCTAAATGTGAGTTTGGAAAGACCTCACTTGTTTACTTGGGATGTAATGCCCATATATTTCTAAACATCATTAAGTTTCCTAAACATTTTATGAAAGTAAACTAAAACAAAACTTCATAGCATGATATTGACTTTTATAACAGCAACTTCAGTAACTTAGATTTATCAATAAATACTAAATTCATGGCAGAATGAAATAAATACATATCTTAACAAGTACCTGGATCTGATGTTAATTTTTGTTGCCTCTTTGCCTTGCTGTTGCCTTTCTTCTCCCTGCTACGCAGATCAACCCTACCACAAATAGGAAAATAATTGCCCAAAACTACTGTCCTCCCTGCCAACTAGGAAAACTACCTAGCTCCAGGATATCTACGGATATCTTGGCCCTCCGTGCCCAAAACCTCCAACAACTCAGTGCCTTCCCTGATCAAATCTCAACCAGGAACTCTACTCCTTTCTCATAGCAAGCCAACAGTCCACAAAATACAACAGTGCACGGAAAATCGCTGCTCACAGCAAAACACAACCGTCCAGAGGCTCTCTGCTCACGGCAAAACACAACCGTCCAGAGGCTCTCTGCTCACGGCCAAACACAATAGTGCAAAACTCTCTGCTCACCACAGAATACAATAGATCTCCGCCAATACAGCCGGCTCAACAATTACAGACCGCAGCATCCATCCCCCCCTGTCAAATGGTGCGCACATCCCCCTCTTCCCATCCCTTATTCCTCCCTGTCGACTCACGCATTTACTTCACAACCACCCCCATCCTCCGTCCTTCGTCCCTTCATTAATATTTTTATCATCTCGGGATTTCTGGGCTCCTCGCCCTGCATACGCCACCCTCTTCTGCATACGCAATTCCTGTTATATCATTTTTTTTTTATCTCTTAAATTTATGTCACAGGTCATTAAATGTGATCTTCAATTAGATTATTATTACTTAGTTAATCCTCAATTACTCCTTTAATTAAATCTTACTTAATAATATTTAATCATTTATTCAGTTAGGGTCGTTACATACACCCACCGTTCAAGAAACTTCGTCCCAAAGTTAAGGTATCTGGTGGTACAAAGGAGAAGAGCATGGTTCACACATTCACAACAAGTAACTCGCATTATCAGTAAGTAAGTCAAGAAAGCTCATACATACTAGTGTATATGTACGAGAAATGAATGTGTAGCTAGTACATGCAAATCTCGTGCACGTACTAATAATCAAACGGTCATCCTTTAATAATTTAGGTATGCATTCAATCCAATCAGCAAGACTAGTCTTTTATAAAAGACAACAATCAATTAATTGTGTGAGAAATCGTTTAATTACAATTGTTCGGTTCAATAATTTATTTTAACAACTGTGGTTTAGTTACATAACAATGAATATTCATATATACATATTTCATAAGGAATAATTTATTATTATTTTATTGAAGGGACAACATCAAATCCCACCACAAGATAGATCTCCATATAGT
>SNQJ01S0054203.1:44957-59962 GCA_010110895.2 Picea sitchensis | reverse complement strand
TTAGATGATAGAGTTAAAAATAAGAATGCCAAGTTACTGTTCCATTTTTCATTCCGTGTCATTAGATATTGGTTGTGATTGTGTTGAAGAGAGAGACTTCTATCTCTTTTTGTTATTTGATATTTTTGAATAAGAAGGTTGACTAAAGTATTTTTTCTATGACAGTTTTTTGGGGTTACAAGTGTTCCCTTGGGTAGGGCCCATGCAAGGGAAGGTCAAAGGAACCCTATTTTCGTTTCATTTCTATCATTAGAATTTCTGTGAGGAATTTATTTATATTTTTGTAGATTTAGATCAATTTATTTCTATCAATTATGCACTCTAATTTCCAACAACACTCTAATTTTAATGCATTTCTATGGTTGCTTTTATTCCTTTACATTATAATGATGAAATGATTTGGAATGGTTCTTGCGACATTATAATCATGACAGTTGATGTTGTGATTATTTCCTTAGTTTAGTATCCATGTATTGGTTGTTTGATTCCAAGGAACCTAATCACTGTATTAACCTCCACATATACTAGGAAGTGGCCCTACCTTTATCTAAATTCTGTCATACTTTGAAAATATATGGAAGTTAAAACCATTTCCTTAGTCTATGGGAGGTGAAATGGGATGAGTTTCCATACTTGGTTCATTTATTTTGCTACAATATCATTAGAGTTTTAAATCTGATTAGAATACATGATGATATGTTTTTGCTATCATATGAGAACATAAGCAATTCTTCGAGAATTACTATAGGGATACAATAAAAAAGAATAGAGGTTGTGGAAATGTTGTTTCACAATCATCAGGGGCAACAACATAAAGATTTACAAAGTTTGAAATTGGTACCTTACTGGAGGACATGCATATTGATGTACTACATTTGTAAAGCCATTTTTGAAAACCACAATCTAAACCCTGAATGCATAGAATTTAAGTACAAATATATAACAATTTACCCAGAAAATCTACAAATTTTCTAAATTCACAAATATCCTGGATTATGCTATTAAACCTCCAATGGTACAATTTACCCTAATTATCGATATTACTAAAGCTTATCGTGGACTTCTTCTATTTGTACAATTCTACCCCGAAATGAAACAATTATTGCAATTTGACCTAAAATTTCTTCGATTTACACCAACTTGCAACTATTTAACCTAGAATTATGTAAGTTAGAGTGTATTGGCTCAATTTGGCCTGAATAATGATATTTAACATTCAACAATGTTACCTGAAGTTAACAAGAAGTTAACTTTAAACTATGAGAAGTTACCCTAAAATTACATGCAGTTCAACTGTAATTGTGACAATGGCAACAATGTGATCTTTAATTATGCTATTTAACATGGAATCACGACAAAAATCATCTAGACGAATCACGACGGAGGTCATCTGGACCTACAACACATGGAATGCAGTAGTTTGAAAGTAGATAAGATTTGATGACGTGGAAATTCTGAGTAAAATGGAATGATGTTCCTTTCAAATTATTCACTTAAAACTCTCTGGTCATGACGACAAATCTTGTATAATGTAACGTTTCTATATATATATATCATAACATTTGAAGGTATCTTTGATGTTGGGGTAATGATTTTGAATATTAGATTGGCTATTTCTCCCACAATCCCCTATTAGGTGGGTGAATAATTTGTGTTTAAGGGGAACTTTGGTTTCTATAGTGTGGTGGGGTGCTTTGTATTTCATAATCTCACTATATTAAATTTAAAGTTTTCTTAGGCTCAGTCGCAAACAATCTAGTTGAGTTTCTTTCTTAGAAGATCCTTCTAAAATGTGCTTTGCCTGGTGGAGAGGACTAGAGCGTTTGGATCAGCCAGACCCACTACTGTGGGAGATATGGGCAAGGACCATAGGATTCATGCAGCGGTGAATAACTTCCAGGAAGAGCATCAGTCGACTATGCTCGAGACGACAAGTACCGTCGCTGACGAGACCCTTAGTATTTTGATAGATCTCGGTGCTACCGAGAGTTTCATTTTTGGTGGAGCGCTAAAAAGGATTAAGGTAAAGGCAATCGAACAGGATGAATTTAGCTTCGTAGAGATGGCCTCATGAGCCAAACAAAAGGTCAGAGGAAAGGTTACGTGCTGTATCCTTAACCTGAGAGAGTTTTTCACCAAGGTCGACCTGTACGTCACGATCTTAGGATCTTATGACATCGTGATTGGTATAGACTGGTTGGAATCGCATGAGGCAATACTCAACTGTAAGACGAAATGGTTGAACTTGGTCCATGACGAGGGCCGGAGATGTGTGATTGTAGGCTGGAACTAGGGAGTTTCCTTGAGTTTCATGTCTTCCTTTCATCTTCGGAAGAGCATGCACAAGGGGTGCAAGATTTATGCGATCCTTGCGTTAAACAAGAAGGGAGTAGCAGAAGGTCTAGAACACCTTCCAATGGTGAGAGAGTTTGAAAATGTCTTTCCGGAGGAGTTACTTAGGATGCCACCAAAGAGGTAATTGGAGTTTACCATAGACATAAAACCGGGAATTGAATCGATAGCTAGAACGCCTTATCGGATGTCCACCCCAGAGTTACAGGAGTTGAGAATGCAACTGAAGGAATTGCTGGACCTGGGACTGATACGTCCTAGTGTGTCACCATGGGGTGCACCTGTTATTTTCATACGAAAGAAGGATGGGTCGTGGAGGCTCTGTATTGACTACCGTCAATTGAACAAGGCCACGGTCAAGAATCAATATCCGTTGCCGAGGATTGATGATATATTCGATCAAATGAAGGGAGCGATGGTGTTCTCAAAGATCGATTTGCGATCAGGGTATCACTAGTTACGGATTAAGGAAGATGATGTCCCTAAGACCGCCTTTAAGATGAGGTTTGGACATTACGAGTTTACTGTTTTACCGTTTGGACTGACAAACACCCCAGGTGTATTTATGAGTTTGATGAATGGGGTGTTCCACGAGTACTTGGACAAGTTCATCCAAGTATTCATTGATGATATTTTGATTTACTCTCGGATGACTGACGAGCACTTGCGCTTTGGTACTATAGTGTCTGCGAGAGCATAAATGGTATGGGAAGTTATCCAAATGCTCATTTTATTAATCCAAGATCCACTACTTAGGGCACGTCATCTCTGGTGAAGGTATCGTTGTGGATCCAGCAAAGGTCGAGGCCATTATGGAATGAACTGCGCCGATGAATGTCCCAGAAGTGTGTAGCTTCATGGGTTTAGTAGGATACTATCAACGGTTCATTGAGGGGTTTTCGAAGATAGCAAATCCGATCATGGAATTGCAAAAGAAAAACAAGAAGTTTGTTTGGACTGAGAAATGCGCGAAAGCGTTTCTGAGGCTCAAGGAGTTGTTGACGACAACACTGATACTAAAGGTCCCAAACATGAACGTGGACTTCTTGGTATGCACCGACGCATCCAAGGAATTATTAGGTGGAGTCTTGATGCAAGATGGACGAGTGATCGCTTACATTTCGAGGAAACTGAGAAGGCATGAGGAGAACTACGCGACGCACGATTTGGAGTTGTTAGCCATTGTATATGCCTTGAAGGTTTGGAGACACTACCTTGTTGGATGAAAATTTGAACTAAAGACTGACCACTGTGGACTACAACACATATTTATGCAAAACGACCTGAACGCGTGACAACGACGTTGGTCATAATTGCTTAGCGAGTACGACTTCAAGATTACTTACATAAAAGGAATAGTGAACCGAGTGGCATATGCATTGAGTCAGAGACCACACATATTTTCGGTGCTGCCTCTTCAAATGAATCTACGTGAAAAGATTCTAACGTTACAATGTGATGATCACTGGTACAAAGAGGTTGAGGGTTTTATTGGACAAAACACAATGATGGTACCATGATTTGAAGGATTTTCATTTGATAGTGATGGTTTATTGAGGTTTAAAAATTGAATCTACATATCGTCGAATGACGAGTTGAGGATGTTGATCCTAAGCGAGGCTCATAGAGTAGTTTACATGGCTCACCTGGGAGTCACGAAGATGAGGGAAGACCTTAAACCCTTATTCTTCTGGATGGGAATGAAGGCATACATAGTCAACTATGTGGCCAGATGTCTAGAATGTCAGCAGGTGAAGGCTAAACATAGACACCCAGCAGGATTACTACAACCACACGCTATTTTGGAATCAAAATGGGAGGTTATTTCGATGGATTTTATTGTTGGATTTCCACTGATGGCAAGGAGACATGACTCAATTTTCTTAGTAGTAGACACTTTGATGAAGAGTGCTCACTTTATTCCTGTGTGTACGATGTATCAGGTACCTGACATAGCTAGAGTTTTCATTAGTGATATTGTGAGGTTGCATGGCATGCCTAAGAGGATTATATCCGATCGAGGATCAATGTTTACTGGATGATTTTGGACGAGTTTCCAAGAGGCATTGGGAACCCAACTTAACTTTAGTACTGCGTATCACCCAGAGACTGACAAGTAGACTGAATGAATGAACCAGACCTTGGAGGACATGTTGCGCATGTACGTGATGGACCAACAAAAGCATTGGGAAGAATTCTTTCCACTAGTGAAGTTCGATTACAACAACAGCTACCAGAGCACCATTAAGATGGCACCTTTCAAGTTTCTTTACGGGTGACTGTGTCAGACACCTTTGAGTTAGGATCGGCTTGAGGATAGGGTCCTGGTGGGACCAGAAGCGATCCAATAAATGGAAGAGAAAATGAAAACAATAAGACAAAGGATTAAAGAAGTGCAGGATCGACAAAAGAGTTATGCCGATGCGCACCGTGTTGACTGTAGTTACGAGGTTGGCGATCGAGTCTTATTGCAGGTTAAACTGCATAAGAGTTCAATCAAGTTTGGGAAGGGAGCTAAAATCTCTCCTAAGTTTGTGGGACCTTTCGCGATTGTGGAGAGAAAGGGGCCTGTGGCCTATCGACTAGCCTTGCCTAATTCTTTGAGGCGTATGCACGATGTTTTTCATGTATCTGTTTTGAGACATTATATCAGTGATCCTACACATGTTATTGACATGAGTTCCTTTCAGGTATCGAACGAGGGGGCACTCACAGCTGAGCCGATCTACATCTTGGATCATCGTGTTTGATAGCTACAACGTCGAATGATAGAGTAGGTCAACGTCCACTGGGACAATTATAGTCCGCACTCGGCGACCTAGGAGGACACATATGATATGCACCAACAGTTTCCATTTTTTTTTGATAGATAAACATATGATACTATGATACAGTTTATTTTGGCATTTATACTGTGAAACTTTGGGACAAAGTTTAGACCAAAAGGGGGTGTATGTAACATCCCTCTCTAGTGCACTGAGCGAACTTATTCTTTGAGGACACTTGCTCGCAAGTGATCCTGATTATTATGCTATTAAAACTTTTGATTTTGATTATGATGCGTTATGGGTTGATGACATGTTGTTTTACTGCATTGACATAGACATGTGCTATTGACTCAGTTTTACTGAGTGTGCAAGATTTTGGACCTTGAGGATGCAGAGGCATCAATGGAACCCCTTGGACTCCGGATCGAGTTAGGGAGTGTATCATTGGGGTTTGATTGTATTACTGTGATATTAGTGCATCTGAATAGATGATATGATATCGATATATTTTGACACGATTTGTTGATGGTGCAGGCTGACGATAGCTTGTCGACCAGACTCACATGTGGAGTAAAGGGGTCACGCACAACTACCAGAGATGTTGAGGGAGAGGTGTGGACAACAACCCTACGACAACCTCCTAGCACTCCCGCCATGGCTCAAAATGTAGGTTAACGTTTACCTAGTTCGAGAGGACCCGCGATGTCGTGAGGGAAGAGTGCGACAGTCGTTCACGATGATTCTAAGGGGTGCACAATAAGGTGGGGGCCTTATTCCTTAGAGGCCCTTAGTCTCCCACAAGTTCACCTGGCGAAGTATTGACTCCAGGGGTTTTTGATGTCTACCAAGTCAGTCAAGAGGCGAGTGACACCCTTGCAGCACGTGGTGCATACTAAAGGGCACGTCACGCAAGACAAATGGAAAGAGGTGAGTGGCACCCTTGGAGCACGTAGTGTGTCCTGAAGAGCACGTCGCGCAAAGGAACAAATGAGGCGAGTGGCACCCTTGGAACACCTAGTGCGTCCTGAAGGGAACGTATCATTGTTTTGATAAATGAATGAACTTAGACAGCCTTAGGATGAACAATGTGATAAGAATTTTTAAAAAACTTTTTCCCTAGTAAAATGTCACCCATCACAAAAATTAAGGTTTAGGTCTAAATCATGCTAGTGGTAAAATTTTTTCCTTTTCAAAAAAAAAACAAATTTGATATCTATCTATCTATCTATCTATCTATATATAATAATAATAAAATTAAAAACAAAATAAATAAAGAGTATGATCTTCATTAAATCTTGTAACATGGCGGGAGTAAGAAATTTAACTTATTCAAAAAAAAAGGAAAAAATAAATAAATTGTTGGAATAATTAAAAAAAAAAGGGGGGATTAATTTTTTATTATTTTTGATAATTTAAAATATACTAATTAAATGAGAAAAGGGAAAAATGGTTAATTTCCACACCTACCTTTTTGAGTTCTAATTAAAAAGGGGAAAGAGGGAAAATCTAAAATATTAGGAAACTAGGAAAAGAGGTAAACATAAAAAGGGAAAAAGGGAACATAAGGGAAAAAGAGGAAAATCAAACTTAGTAAAGTATCTACCATTTAAGAGATTTCTATTTGATGCAGGAGCATCGCCAATGTCAAGTGAGCGTGTGGCAAGCGCCAACACATTTTAGACACATGATAAATTATTTAAAAACTTTTGAAGATAAATGCGCCAAACGTAAATGTGATAGTTAAGGAGAGGCATACTTATATATTGTAAAGGACCTTGAGCGATCCGCTCTCATCCATAGTAGGTAGAAGGCATTTATGTTAATAGGTAGCTTTGAATTCTAAAATTTGACAGTTTTAGGAGTGGAGGGAAAATGGATATAGACACCCTCATTGTGTAATTGTAACATAGAAGGAGGATGCCAATTGAAAGTAGAGTAGTGAAAAACATTACCAAGAGGAAGAAGAGAGAGAATACAGAGCTGGAACAGAGAAACTATAATTGAAAAATACTCATGTACAAAGATTAAGTTAATAGAAGAAGTCTTAATTCAGATTCATGGCATTGTAGTTGTTTCTTGTATGTGTATGTTGAATGGTATGTTCATAATTTTACTCTTTCCATTATACATTTTCTTTCTATGCTGTGTATGGATGATTTCTTGTTAAATGTTTGAAGTCTGAGAGAGAAAGAGTTAGGAAATGAGTTTCAATTGTTTCTCTATCTGAGCGAGGGTTCCTGCAAGGAGTGCAGTTGAATTGTCCACAAGGAGTGCGTTGACAAAAAGGGTTCAGAGGTTTGTCTCTGAAAGCTCAGAGGGATCAGATTTTGTTCTCATTCCCTCAAAGGTGCAGTTAGGCACAGGAGTCGTGCAATGTGTGCATAGACCAAGCTTGAATCAAGGGTTTGAAACCTGAGAAGCTATTGAAGGATTTGTTGCTGCAAGGAGTGCACAGAGTTAAAGGACTTCAGCCCTGAAGTGATTGAGGGTTGCCGCAAGGAATGCGTGCAGGAGGTTCTTGAGAGGCTGGAAGTCGTGGAAGACCCCCAAAGGATTTGAACCTGCTAATTCGTCGAAGGGAAGAGATGAATGATCAAATTTCTTTGTAGAGGATTAGCGAAATCCCGCCAGCCGTCCGATCTGATAGAGAAGCAAGGAGGTTAGGGTTGTTTCTAGAGTTTCAAGCTCAGGAGATTGTGAGTCGTTGGATCCTCACCTAGTTACCCATCAGCCGTAGGATTTGACTGGAGTCGCACAAGGGTTAAACTCTCGCAGGCAGAGTGAAGGTCCCGAAAAGCGTCGGGATATTGGAACTTCGGAATTTGGGACTTCTGGAGTCTAGAGAATAGGAGATCGGGTCACTTCATAGTGTAAACCCCGATCTTGATATGGACAGTCCATCTATTGGGACACTTGGCAGAGATCAAGCACCTGTCAGTATTTTGGCTACCAGGGTTTTAAGTTGACAGAGAAACTACAACATCAGGGAATCACAAGTCATGAAATCCCAAGACTGAATCAAGACCATCCGTTAATAGAGACAGGTGGTGACGATCAAGAGCCCGTCGACATTTCTCATGTCAGATTTTCGAGGTTCAGAAGGACAGGAGGACATCGACATTTGACTTCGCGAAATCACGAATGATCGAGGACCGTCCATCAGTTGGGACACGTGGTGGAGATCGGAAGCCATCGACATTTTGAGATTTGGTGTTTTGCGAATCCTGAAGATAGGAGGCACAAACATTTCGGAACTGCGAAGTCCGAAACCCCAATAAGGTGGAAAGATCTGGTGTGGGGATGGATGATGTCATTTCAGCATATAGGAGCTCGGGAATCGAAACTTCGGGAGTTTTGAGGGAAAGAAGCCATAATCATTTTAGTTCCTGAAGCCGCGAAGTGACGAGGACCGTCCATATCTAGGGGATGTGTGGCAACAATCTAGGTCTTCGAAGGAAAATCTCGAAAGGGAGACCATTTCGGGAAATCAGGATTCGAAGGATTAGGAATCCCGAGGACAAAGGGGTCCATGCGTTTTGACATTCGAAAGCCCAAAATCGTGAAAGACTTAGGACTGCGATCATATGGAATAGTGGTCACATGGACCAAAAGGTAGCCACAGAGACTAACCGCTGTTGAAGCCATTCTGACATTTCGGGATATCAGATATCGGGGAATCGAGAAGGTTGAGGTCCTCGACAACAGGGATCGCGAATCCCCGAAACCCAAAATTTCGGTTGGGAAGAGACCAGGTATACGCAGAAGCTGTGACAGGGGAAAGAGAAGGACCTGTGAATTGGGTTTTTAACAAAGATTCTGGCGAGAAATCGAAAGAGCCAGTTCGGCTCGAAGGTGAAGTTAGAACGATCCATTAAGACTAGGAGGTCAACGCAGAGGCTTTGCCGAGAAAGAGGTGATGTCTACGTCACTATTTTAAACTGAACTAGCTATTTAATAATGGGGAAAGCCTTTAAAACCTATAAGAGATTTTGGGGACACCTAGGAGTGATTCTAGGAGTAACTCTAGCTGGGTGAGGGAATTAAAGATAATTAATTAATTAAAGAAATTAATTTATGGAGGAATGAAGGGGATGGGTGACATTTGTACAGGGAGAAATTTTTAGGAATTAAATTTTAAAAACTTAATTAAATGAGATTTTAGGAAAGTAAGGAACCACGCAAATCTATATAATGAAGGGAGGAGATGAAGGTAAGATCTCTTCTATTTTGCGTAACGTTACGCTGTAGAAATATCTACTTGACTGACTGAACTTGTGGGAGTTGGGATACCCAGCTCGATGAGGAGTGGTATCTCAGCCTTGCGAGGCGAGTTGGGAGCTAGTTGAAATCTCTGGATAGTGAGTGTGTGGCCCCTTTGCGGCTCGGGGGGCTAAGGAGGAAGAAGAGTACCCCTAGCATTAGTTGGGAGGTACCGATGTAGTCTCGCCGATCGACATGCAGGAGTTGCAAGGAACACGTGGGACGTCCACTCCGAACACGCAATGGTACGCTTTCTTCATTTTGTATGGTAAATTGTTTGAGAACTTATGTCTGAATCTGCATTTTTACTTGGGTAAGTGAATTGATTGTCTAGATGGTTTTCTGAAATTTTCTTAGCCTAGTTCGATGATAGATTGACTCCCATGGCTTCATTTCCCCGCACTTCTTGACCACCTTGCTGTGTTGATTGTGACCTTCGTGGTTGTTTAGCCATCCTCCCTAGCTAACCAGTCCTCGCCTGAGCAGTCAGCCAGGATCCCGATCTACGGTTGTCGCCTTAGCATTAAAAGACCTATGGATCTCAATGCCCTGCTTTTCTGTATGAGGATGATGAGTGAAGGATGAACCTTTTAGCCGGCTACCCTTGATGTTTGTCCCTGGCTGACTGTTGATTCCGCCATATGGAAACGACCTCTGCGTGTGGATTATCTTGTGTCCTGGTTGGTTTTCTCTATGCCTTGACTGATAGAACCCCTGCAATCATTCCATGACCTTTCCCATTGGATCCTTGCATTCTCCTACTGTTGTCTGCACTGTATTGGGGTTATAGCAATGGAAAAACGAAATGATTTATAGTCTGCATTTTTATTTTGGGTATTCTGGCAATGAGAAATGAAATGAATTCATCTCTGCATTTTACATTGGGTATTCTGGCAATGAAAAACAANAAAAAAAAAAGGGTTCAGAGGTTTGTCTCTGAAAGATCAGATAGATTATCTTTTGTTCTCATTCCCTTAAAGGTGCAGTTAGGCATAGGAGTCGTGCAATGTGTGCACAGACCAAGCTTGAATCCAGGGTTTGAAACCTGAGAATCTATTGAAGGATTTGTCACCGCAAGGAGTGCGCGGAGTTAAAGGTGTTCAACACTGAAGTGATTGAGGGTTTCCACAAGGAATGAGTGCAGGAGGTTCTTGAAAGGATGGAAGTCATGGAGGACCCCCCAAAGGATTCGAACCTACTAAGTCATCGAAGGGAAGAGATGAAAAATCAAATTTCTTTGTAGAGGATTAGCGAAATCCCACCAGCCATTCGATCTGATAGAGAAGCAAGGAGGTTATGGTTGTTTCCAGAGTTTCAAGCTCAGAAGATCGTGAGTCGTTGGATCCTCACCTAGTTACCCGTCATCCGTAGGATCTGACTGGAGTTGCATGAGGGTTAAACTCTCGTAGGCAGAGTGAAGGTCCAGAAAGGCATCGGGATATAGGAACTTCAGAATTCAGGACTTCGGGAGTCTAGAGGACAGGAGATCGGGTCACTTCATAGTGGAAACCCCGATCTTGATCTGGACCGTCCATATATTAGGACACGTGGTGAAGATCAAGCACCCGTCGGTATTTCGGCTACCAGGGTTCTAATTTGACAGAGAAACTACAACATCGGGGAATCGCAAGTCGCGAAATCCCGAGACTGAATCAGGACCATCCGTTAGTTGAGACAAGTGGCGATAATAATGAGCCCGTCGGCATTTCGCATGTCGTATTTTTGGGGTTCAGGAGAATAGGAGGACATCGACATTTGACTTCGTGAAATTGAAAATGATCGAGGAACGTTCATCGGTTGGAACACGTGGTGGAGATCGGAAGCCATCGACATTTTGGGGTTCGACGTTTCGTGAATCCTGAAGACAGGAAGCACACACATTTCAGAACCGCGAAGTCCAAAACCCCGATAAGGTGGAAAGATTCGTTGTGGGGCCGGATGATGTCATTTCATCATATAGGAGGTCGGGAATCAGAACTTCGGGAGTTCCAAGGGAAAGAACCCATAAGTATTTTAGTTCCCGAAACCGCGAAGTGACGAGGATCGTCCATCTCTAGGGGACGCGTGGCAACAATCTAGGTCTTCGAAGGAAAATCCCGAAAGGGAGACCATTTTGGGAAATCGAGATTCGGAGGATCGAGAATCCTGAGGACAAAGGGGTCCATGCATTTCGGCATTCGAAAGCCCGAAATCGCGAAAGACTTAGGACTGTGATCATATGGAATAGTGGTCATGTGGACCAAAAGGTAGCCACAGAGACTAACCGCTGTTGAATCCATTCCGACATTTCACGATATCGGAGATTGGGGAATCGAGAAGGCTGAGGTTCTCGACAACAGGGATCACGAATCCCCGAAACTTGAAATTTTAGCTGGGAAGAGATTATGTATGCGTAGAAGTTGTGACAGGGGGAAAGAGAAGGACCCGTGAATTGGGTTTTTAACAAAGATTCTAGTGAGGAATTGAAAGAGCCACTTTGGTTTGAAGGTGAAGTTAGAACGATCCGTTAAGACCGGGAGGTCAGCGCAGAAGCTTTGCCGAGGCAAAAGGTGACGTTTGTGTCAGGTTTGGTATCAGAGCACAGAAAGGGTTCTTTGCTTTCTATGGCAAGGAAAAGGAAAATTCACCATGCCGCCAAGAAGAAGGGACATGCAAAAACCCGATCCACCAGAGGAAAGGGAAATACCAAGAAGAAGAGGTAGGCAGATGCCTGACCCAACCATGGCAAGAGAAATGTGTGATTTACACACCATACTTGAGGACATGGAGACAACACAGAGACACACAGTCGGTATTGGGGATCTTAGTGATTCTGAAAGTGAAAATGAAGTTGAACATGAAGAAGAAGAAGTTTCAGCGGAAGATGCCGCAAATGAACGCTTGATTAGAGATGTCGCAAGGATGGGTGCTAGGGCAAAAATGGACATCCCAGTTTATGAAGGAAACCTGGATGCTGAAGAGATTCTAGATTGGATTAGAGCTCTCGACACTTATTTCGACTATGAAGATGTTGAGGAAGATAATAAGGTCAAACATGTTGTCACAAGGCTGAAAGGACATGCAGCATTGTGGTGGGATGAACTACAAGCTAACAGATGTTGCAAAGGCAAGCAAAAAATCAGGAGTTGGGATAGGATGATTACAAAGATGAAGGAAAAATTCATTCCCAGAGATTACCATATTACTCTGTTTCGAAGAATGCAAAATTTGAGACAGAAGCTGATGAAAGTGAAGGAATATACCGAAGAATTCTATAGGCTGAAAATCAGGGCAGGTCATCGGGAAAGTGATGATGAAAAGGTTGCCAGGTACATGAATGGCCTGAGATATGACATTTAGGATGAGATGAGCATGGTAACCATCCGAACGGTGGAAGATTCTTATCAGATTGCTCTAAAGGCTGAAGAGAAGCTGATCCAAAAGCAGGGTCAAAGAGGCCAAGGAAAAAGTCAAGCCAGGGACAAATTAGTTGTCCAAGATAAAAATCAGAAACCCAAGGAGGACTGGAAGAAACCTCAGGCTCAAACTGAAAGAGGTGGAACCTCACAGTGAGGGAAATATGTTGAACAGAGAGGAAAGCATACCGAACAAAGAGGAGATTATGCTGATAATAATATTTTTCCTCATACTAGAGGTAGAGGAAGAGGAAGAGGTGGAGTAATAACATGCTTCATGTGTGGAAAGAATGGACACAAATCTTATGAATGTCTAGACAAGAATAAAGAGAGTGGAGAGACTCACATCGCCGAAGCATAGAGGTGGAATGTTGAGGCAGAATATGTTGAAGGCGGAAGATCGCTGATGATGCGGAAATTTCTTTTGACACCAGAGAAGGAGGTGGAAAATCCAGTACAGCAAAACAGACTTTTTCGGACTACTTGCAAAACCAAGGACAGGGTATGCAAGGCCATTGTGGATAGTGGTAGCACAGATAATCTCATTTCAATGGAGATGGTAGAAAAGTTGGAGCTGGAGACGATTGAACATCCAAGTCCATATAGAGTTTCATGGCTACAAAAGGGACATCAGGTAAATGTCACTAAACAATGTTTAGTTGAATTTAAGATAGGAGGATATAATGATAAGATACTCTGCGATGTTATTCCCATGGATGTTTGTCATTTATTGCTAGGTAGACTATGGCAATATGACATAAATATGATTCACGATGGGAGGATGAACACATACACCCTAGAAAAGAATGGGAGAACTCACATGTTGCTTCCAATCAAAGATAAAGAAGTGAAACCTGAAGTA
Organism: Picea sitchensis; assembly: GCA_010110895.2. Lineage (NCBI taxonomy): Eukaryota > Viridiplantae > Streptophyta > Pinopsida > Pinales > Pinaceae > Picea > Picea sitchensis. Next base: position 46,325 of record SNQJ01S0054203.1, on the reverse strand, counting down.
ATTAACACTGTACTTCTTATGAGTGGGAAGGAACTCTTTAACGAGGTCAAGAAGAAGGAGGAACCATAATTCATTATGGTCAGGAAGCCAATGATTGTTTTAACCAGCACAAGGATAGATGATTTACCAGAAGAAGTTCAGGAACTTTTAGAAGAGTTCGTTGACATAGTAGTGGACGAACTACCTCGTTCGTTGCCACCAATCAAAAGTGTGAGTCATCATATTGATCTCATACCTGGAGCCAGTTTACCAAACAAGGCAGCATACAGATTAACATCATAGGAGAATGAAGAGGTCAAAAGACAAGTTCAGGATTTGTTGGATAAAGGGTTGATTAGAGAAAGCTTGAGTCCATGTGTTGTTCCGACAGTACTCAGTCCAAAGAAAGACGAAGGCTGGAGGGTGTGTACTGATTCAAGGGAAATTAACAATATAACCATCAGTTATATATTTCCATTACCAAGGATGGATGATCTGATGGGTTGCTTAAGTGGAGAAATTTTTTTTTCGAAGATTGATTTGAAAAGTGGATATCACCAGATTCATATGAGGGAAGGTGATGAATGGAAAACAACCTTCAAGACTAACGAAGGGTTGTATGAATGGCTTGTTATGTCGTTTGGTTTAAACAAAACACCAGGTACCTTCATGAGGTTGATTAACGAAGTCCTGAAGGAGTTCATCGGAGAATTTTTCATTGTGTATCTGGATGATATATTGGTCTTCAGTAAAACAGAGGCAGAGGATCTAAAACACTTAGCTACAGTGATGAAGAGATTACAGCAAGAGAAGTTGTTGATACACATGAAGAAATCCTCATTCATGAAGACATGACTCATCTATTTGGACTTTGTTATTTCTGCAGATAAATTAAGGATGGATCCAGATAAGGTGGAAGTGATCAAGAATTGGCCATCACCAAAGAGCATATTTGAGGTGAGAAGTTTTCACGGATTGGCTAGTTTCTACCAGAAGTTCATCAAGAATTTCAGTGGAATTAGTGCACAGATGATGTACATAGTGAAGAAAAGACACAAATCTTTTCACTGGACAGAAGAGGCTGAGAAGAGTTTTAATCAGTTGAAGAGGAAAATCATGGAACAACCAATTCTGGTGTTGCCTGATTTCCAAAAAACATTTCAAGTGAAATGCGATGCAAGTGGATTTGCAATAGGGGTTGTCTTAAGTCAAGAAGACTGGCCGATAGCATACTTCAGAGAGAAGTTGAATGAAGCGAAGGTGAAGTACTCCACATATGACAAGGAGTTCTATGCTATCATTCAGGCATTGAAGAAGTGGAGGCACTATTTGATTCCGAAGGAGTTTGTCCTATACAGTGACAATCATGCACTGCAGTTTGTGACTCGA